>CACRXK020008278.1:0-21149 GCA_902702795.2 Paramuricea clavata
GATGTCGGTCAGGCACAGTATTTCGATTTAGTTCCCTATAATCTACACACAACCGCATTCCTCCGTCCTTCTTTCGGACACAAACGACACTACTTGAATATGGTGATTTCAACTTTTTAATAAATCCGCGATTTAAGAGATCCTCTATGTACCCTTTGACCTCGGGGTACAAGGGTCGTGGTATTGACGCATAATTTTTCTGGACAGGTTTCTCACTCGTCATAGTTAAATCCATTGTCAACTCTGGAATGCATCCCACATCATCATCATCCTTTGCAAATGATTCCCGTTCATCGTACAATAATTGTTTAACTTGTTTTAACTGTTCACCATTTAACCCAGTCAGGTCTACAGGAGGCAAATTTTCAGCACTCACATTGTCGCATTCCTGACTTTGAGTTTGATCAAAGTGCTGATTAGTAGTAGTTGCTTTAGGTTCCTTTAGCTTCACTTCTATTGGAGTTACTGAGTGAACCAGTTGCAAATGCCCTACCACTGTTCTACCAGGAAAAATAATGTCGTGATTTGTTTGATTTGTAATCTTAACGTTTATGAGTGAACAGTTCCCTTGTTTTATTGATTTAAGTTCCTCTTGTAATAATAATCCTGATGGTAATTCAGTATTGTCAATAGGTTCGAAAAGAACTGGAACAGTGCGGTTTATTGGACCAGTGTTCGCACAACAAGGTACATCAATACTTTGATTTTTCGGAATCAAAATGTCTGTTTTGCGACATTTTACTTGACAAAGGTCATCAGGCTCATTTGCTGAAATAACATCTATCAACGCTTGTACTTTATCTCCCTTACAACTACCAAAACTTTTCTTCATTGCATTCACAAATGTTTCTGTATCATCACTTATGCTATTTGCTTCCTTAACAATTAGTTCTATGACATTGAATCCGATTATTGGAGGTCCAATATTCTCTTTGGTTACCAAAAACGGTACTAAAATGTCAGGTTGGGTTTCATTTAACCTCACGCTAAGTTCAATCCAACCACAATATGGAATTGGCGTGCCATTTGCAGCTTTCAATTCAATTTTTCCTTGTACTCCTAAGAGTTCTTCCACATTTCTGAGTTTCCTTGTCAACGACTGTTTATGCATGAAAGTTTCTGAAACAATTGAGACTTGGGCACCGGTGTCCCACAATGCAGTCACAGCTTGCCCATCTAAATGACAGTTTACGGAACACTTATTCCCTACTAGCTGTGTAACACGAGTATGTTGTCTAGGTGACAGGTGACTTGGATAAACCTGATTATCTGAACTGTCTCCCGGGGCAACATAGTTAGCTTCTTGCTCAAGCTTTTCCAGCATCTCAATGGTCTTGCATAAGTTCCTATGCTTTGGCCAGTGTTGTCGCTGACAGTTTTTTGAACAATATAGTATAGATTTACACCGTGAACACACTGCAACATTTTACTTGTTAATACTGTGTCTGATCTTGCACAATTACTGCATTGGGACCTATTTGTATTGTCATCAGCTACACCCTGTCCCGTGGGGGTAGCCTCTGTCCGTTTCCCGACGCATATTGCTTCCCCTTTCTACAATACCGAGCAATGTGATTTAATTCCCCACAATGAAAGCAATGCCTACACTCATCAGTAGGTTTACAATTTTCACATTTGCGAGATGGTTTTGCTGTGCTCGGGTTTTGATTCTGATTATGCACAGTCTCACAGAGTGTTTTCATCTCATTCTGCATGGCAGATAAGTCAGTTTTGACTTGTTTAATAGCTGCCAAAATCTCTTTCTTCTCCGTGTCATCCTCTTTTTGAACTGCCGAAACGCGTGCTTTCATGCTTTTTCCTGGACTTGTTACATTAAACTTCTTACTACGTTCCGTTTCTGCCGACACTGCTAAAAACATTGCTTCAATTAGTTCTTCATCAGACACATCAGTTTTTGATACTAAAGGCCGAAGTTTGGCCCGAATTGTCTCATCCTTAAGACCGGTTTCAAGTGCATGAAGAAATAAACTTTGTACCGAAGAACTGTCATATGTAATCTCACTACCCGATTCCTTCGAAGCAAATAAAATCTTCTGTCTGATGGTTAGTGCTCTCATCAGAAATGCTTCGGAGTCTTCATTTGGCTGTTGGGCTATATTAGTCAATGCCTGGTACAATTCGGTTGCATTTTTCTCGTGAAAATGAAAACGAAGAATCGTTCGCAGTCTAGCTAGGGATAGGTCACCTACACTTTCTAAGTAGCTTCGAAGCTGTAAACCAGGTTGAACAGCTCTAATTACTGCAGTAACTATTTCTTTATCTGTATAACCCTTCCCTAAGCCAATTTCCACTTGCAACATTAATGATTGGTAGCCTAATTTGTCTTTTTGCCCAACTTTGCCTATTGTTCCTTGAATCTTGAAATCTCTATGCAAAATTGTTGCCTGCAACCCCGAGTTTAACCCTAACAAAGGCATTTTTGTTGAGTCAGCAACAGTAGGGCTGCTTCCACTTGACTTGGGAATATTTTCCGACTGTTTTACTTGTAAAAGCTTTTCTTGAATAGCTTTTTGTTGCGACTCAATTGCTTTTAGCTCTATTTCGAGCTTTTCTAGCTCAGAAGAAGGCTTTAACGTGTTACCTTCCTCATCTGACGGCTTAGGCTGAGCATTTTCGTCGAGAAAATCAATTAAACCTTTTAAATATTCGTTAGTCTGTTTGTCAGAATCGAACGTGTTTATAATCTTTTCGAGTTCGGTTCGAATTACTTTAATAATTTTTACCTTTGTCTGTCCTTTGATCTTTGCTTTCTCGACTTTCAGATACAAGCCAAATTCAGTCAAGTCTGTAACACCCAACGCCAACAGTTTACCGTCCAATATAATCTCCGTTTCTTCAGCTGCAGCCATATTTATATCCCAAAGCCAAAGGTCACACCGTATACTTTATACACTCATATTGTCGCCAAATACGTTGAAATACATCTTTAGATTCCCACCTGAGCCCCCAAAATGTACCTTCACTCTTTATACTTTAGTGTGTAACTTTATTATTCTTTAAAACTCACATTTTAAACCGTATAAACTTCGAATCTTACAACTATTAATCTCTGTCTTTTCTACACAATACAATTCTCCTAATCTCAATACCGCATGCTCTGTCACGCCATGTGACGTACTTCCGGTCTATTACTACATGTAATGTTAAATTCCGTAGGGTACAGTTCATTCTGAGTTGGAGCAGGATCAAGATCAATCGGTTGGGCAACAGCAAGTACATCTTGTAAATGTGCGGGAGGGCGAACAGGCTTTGAGCCATACTGTAAAGTCTGTAAATTTCTTTATCTTGCATTTCTCTGTCGTGATCAGCACAGAAAGAGCAGTATAACATGTAAGCTACGGTTTTATGCATTGTACATCGTTATTTATTCACTCATTTAATCGGCTTCTGTGGCGTGTTTGGCCAATTTGAATAGCAGATGTATTCCAACTAACACAGATGATTGATCATCCTATGTGAATAGCAGATTTATTCCAACTAACACAGATGATTAATCATCCTATGTGAATTACAGATAGTACATCATCTCTTTTGGATGTTGCACTTGTAACTAATCCTGAAAACATTTCACAATCTGGGGTTTTTGCATGTAGGAATTAGTGACGATAGTTTAATTTATGCTTGCAGAAAACTTTCCTTTAGCTATAGTAAAAATCAGTCGAAATGATTCAATCAAGGGATTTTAAGAATTATGTCCAAAGAAATTTAAATCTTGATCTTGGATATCACTTTGTCAAATATAGATTGGGATTTTGACGACCCAAATAGATTCTGGGAGAACTTTAAAACAACATTTAATTATGTTGCTGATGTTCATGCACCCAGTAAAAGCCGTAGAGTGAGAAGTCAAAAAGCACCATGGCTCACAGGCGAAATTAAGAAAAACATAAACCGAAGAGATTTCGTTAAGAAAAAAGCTATTCAATCAAATTCAAGTGCATACCACAATGCTTACAAAAGTTTACAAAATAAGATTAATAAACAAATAATCTGTGCAAAGCGACTTTATTATACAGACTGCATTGATAGAAATAAGAATAATACGAAACAAATGTGGAAAATATTAATCACTTGATTAATAAAAAATCTAAATCCACAAACATTTCATCATTGCAAATTGACGATCAAGTAGTCATTGAAAGTTTGAGCATGTCAAATCTATTTAATGAATATTTTACCGACATTGGACCAACTTTATCAAGCCAAATTCCGGAAACTAATGTCAGTTTTGAAATGTACATGAAATTTAGTGCTCAAAAGGAGTTTGACTTCTCAGCATTCATATTCAGGAAGTTCTTAATGAAATTAGTAAATGAAATACATTAAGTATTTCCATACAATATTCCAGCCAAACTTGTAAAGGACTCAAAAGACGTTGTGCCCCCCTTTTTTAACATTGGTTTTTAATGCCTCCTTAAGTAATGGAATTTTTCCTGATTTTGAAATAGCCAGTGTAAGTCCAATTCATAAATCTGGAAACAAAGAAGAACAAGGGTAATTAACGACCTATTTCTATACTCCCGATAATTGCAAAACTGTTTGAGAAGCTTGCCTGTTCGCAACTCTATTTATTTTTAACCAAAAATAATATTCTGAGTCCATGTCAGTACGGTTTTCAAAAAAGTCACTAAACCATAATGGCTCTTTTACAAAATACTGATTCGTGGCTACTGGATATGGATGCTGGGTTGATAAACGGTGCCCTTTTCCTTGATCTATGCAAAGCATTAGACACAGTTGATCATAAAATTCTTATTAAAAAGTTATTTATTTATGGAATTCGAAGTGGTTTAAATCATATTTGCACAATAGACTGGTTTAAATCATATTTGCACAATAGAAAACAATTCTGCATGGTCAATAATGCAACATGAATATTTAAGAGGCAAGCTTCAAAACCGAGCTGCAAGAGTTATTACTGGCGACCCATATGGAATACGCTCAATTGATATTTTAAAGAAACTAGAATGGAAAACGTGAAGTGAAAGAAGGAAGGAGCAACAACTAAAATATGTATCAAAAGCTCTTACATGCCAATGTCCTAAGAACATTTCAGATATGTTTAAATTATCCAACTCTGTAAGATATGAATTAAAGAGCAATAATAATAAGCTGATGTTGTCGAAAACCAAAAACAAATTCAATGAAACATACTTTCGGTTATGCTGCTGCTAAGGTTTGGAATGACACACATCGCTTTAAAGAATTGAGGAAGGAATTGCTCTTTACTTGGGGCAGTCCAGTGTGAGGATGTCATGCTGAGGATTCCAAACTGACTAGACATATCCTTCCAAGTCAGATAGATTACATGCAGCAAATTATGAATAAATCATGTCTTGGGAATGAAATGCTGGAAATTCCATATCAGAGACCCAAATTAAAAAAATTCCCAGGGGGATGCATCTCCACAACCCCCCCCAGATTGTGTCCACGGATGGCATCTCACACATGCAGATCACTCCACCTTGGCAGCTATGATTTTAACCTAAGAAGCCTCTTTTTCACAAGGGGCATGTAATTAAACTAATACAAAGTACACAGCTGTTTCTTAATTTACATTAAAAAGATCATGCCCGGGTATATTGGCTAAACGTTTACCTATTTCTTCTGGAGGTTTGGCAGTCATCATGGTATAATCCTACTGAATCTTTTGGTATCACATTGACCACAAATTTTTCAGCAGTTGTAACAATTGATATCTTTTGCAAAGTATCTGGTGCATCATCATCAAGATGATGAAATTGCATTTCCTCTGACCGATTTCCCATTCGAAAATTTCGTATTTTTGCTTTTCATCCGCAAATTTTGCTTTTCATCCTTCACCCCGAGAGACGTAATGCAGAGCAAATGTGCCTTTTTTTGCTCTCTACATAGTAACACAATTATTGAATAATGCCTCCGAAATCTAAACCTAAAACAAAAACAACATCTAGAGATGAGACAAATGAACAAGATGACTATATATCCTTGTCAATCGTCAAGCAATTAATGGCACAACAAGAAAGCGCTTTCAAATTGATGGTCGAGTCCCTGATGAAAGCGACGACTTCAAGAGTAGACAACTTGGTGAAAGAAGTAGCTGAGTTGAAGTATAGTCTTGGAGTATTCACAGAAAGATATTGTTTCTCAACAGACAGTACTGGACAAGAATATAGTTGAGATTCAGTCAATCACCGGTGAATTATCAAATGTTAAAATGTCCCTCTACGCCTATTGCAATAAGACTACTGATTTGGAAAATCGAAGTAGGCGGAACAACATTCGTATAATAGGGATTCCTGAGAAACGTAATGAAACCTGGGAGGAATCCAAAGTTATGGTCAAAGCTGCTCTGACAGAGAAGCTTGGACTGGCGCAAGAACCTCGCATCGAACGAGCACACCGTGTCGGCAAACCCACACAAACAAATGGATCAGCTAGGGAGACTCCAAGGCATATTGTATGCAGATTGTACGACTGGAAGGAAAAGCAAAACATTCTTAAACAGGCTAGAATAATCAAACCATCTGGCCTATACGTGCACGAAGATGTCGCCGAAGCTACAATGGCAAAGCGAAGGGAACAGATGCCTAGACTGAGGCAAGCTAAGCAGGAGGGTAAGATCGCATACTTCGTCCTGGATAAACTTGTCATAAAAGACAAACAACCTGGAAGTATTAATGACTCTAGTAATTAGCTAGCTTAACAATACCATTCAAGCGTTATATAATTATTGCATAATTAATATACCTATAATAATGGCTTCTATACCAAGAAATACTTTTCCCTTTTCCGATTTAGATGGTGAAAGTTTTTTATTGACTATTTATGAATTTCAAAATGGTCCGATTGTTTATGATCAAGATAGGTTAAGTACTTTATTATTCAGTCCTTTATTACTAAATACTAAACACCATCTTGCGTTAAATAATAATCTGGACCCAGACGAAAACTTACTTGACGAATTTAACCATACTGCTTGTGAATACTATATCGAGGATCAGTTTAATGAAATGATAAGGAATGAGTGCAATTCCGCTAATCTTGGATTTTCAACTTTACATTTAAATATCCGTAGTATTTCAAAAAATATATCACGTCTCACTGACTGGTTATGCGGCTTAGCTATTACATTTTCTGCTATTGGTATTACTGAAAAGTGGGTGCAAAATGCTGACCACAATGTTGATATTAACGGTTATAACTTTATTTGTAATCATAGGAAAAATAAAACTGGCAGCGGTGTTGGATTGTATTTAAAAAATGACGTGCAGTTCAAAAACCGCAAAAATAAAAGAAAAGTTATTCCGAATAAGGAGTGCATAATATTAACACACAATTTATTAAAACAGTTTTAATAAATTGTGTGTTAATATTATGCACACCTTATTCGGAATAACTTTTGTTTTGTTTTTGCTGAAATTATCAGCCGGAAAAGGATTCTGGAAAAACCGCAAAGATTTGCATTTTTCAGATTCAAATTCAACAGAATCTTTGTTTATTGAGGTGATTAAACCTCAAGGGAAGAATATCATTGTGGGAGTTGTTTACAGGCCGCCGGACCAAAACTTTAATACTTTTGTTGACGATTTTAGTATCATAGCTGAAAAAATATCGAGAGAAAATAAGCTTTGTTATATTATGGGAGACTTTAATGTCAACTTTATGAATTATCAATGTCACAACAAAACCGGAGAGTTTGTGGATAATATTTTTTCTAACATGCTATACCCTCGTATTACTCGCCCAACTAGAATAACAGCACACACCGCCACATTAATTGATAACATTCTTTCTAATAACTTTGATTGTCGTGTCCTAAATGGACTTTTTTTCTCAGATATATCTGACCATCTTCCTGTTTTTTCCATAACATATGAAAATTACAACAACAAAACAAAAAACGAGACCATAACTTTTCGAGATAGAAGTTCTAAAAATATTGAAAAGTTTAAAGAAAGTTTAGCAAACTTAAGTTGGTCCACGATAGAAGAATCTAGTGATCCAGCATATGCATACACAACATTTCTTGAAACTTACACAAGCACTTATATAGGGGTATCACAAGCACTTATATAGGGGTAGGATGGCAACTGGGACATTAGTCCTGCATCTAACTCCTGCCAGTCGTCTGTTTGGTAAACTTGTAACTTGCTATAGGCTATATGTCATTGTAATTTACTGGCGAATTAATTAAACTAAACTAAACTAAACTAAACATAATAAGTGTTTCCCTAAAAAAACGTCGAAAAAAAAGTATAAAGTGTATTATAAGCCTTGGATTTCTAAAGGACTTAGGAAAGATTTCTAAAGGAAAAAAGTCCATAAAAAGGAAAAACAAACTTTACAAACAATTTTTGCAAAGTCGAAATCCTGTCATCGAAAGTAAATACAAGACCTATAAAAATAAATTAACACATTCTATTTGAATTGCCAAACGTATTTATTGACAGACAATAAATCAAATATGAAAGAGACATGGAAAATATTAAACAGTATTATAAACAAGAACTGCTAAAGCCAGGCTGAACACCACCTTCAACCTGGATGGTAGAGAAACATCCGATCCATTAGAGATTGCTGATAAACTTTGTGATTACTTCAGCAATCTAGGTCCCTCATTAGCCAGAAAAATTCCAGCATCTTCAGCTTCTGCTAGGTCATTTCTTTCTGGAGAATTTTTAAATAGTATTTTTCTTGAACCAGTTTTAGAAAATGAAATAAAACATATCACTAAAGCTTTTCCATCTGGAAAGGCCATTGGTTATGACAACATTTCAATGTCTTATGTTTGCGATGTTACTCTGAGTGCATATCCACACCGGGCGAGCTTGAAAAATATGCCCGGCCACGGTGGGATTCGAACCTACGATGTGATATTTCGGAACAGTATCTAGTTCCTTCAATACCATTGTGTTCTAGTAATATGAATATTTTTCTGTGTTGGTGTTGTGTACTCAGGTGAATAATATGTTAAACTGACCAAGGTTTGCACTGGTATTATCAACAGAGAAGGCTATGCAGTTTTTCCAGGGTATACTGTTGTCGGTCATAACTTCATCGATTGCTTCAAATATTGTAGAAGCCTTAGCAGCATCCACACCCTGAGTCACTCCCATGTCCAGGAAACGGGTAACTGCTCTTGACGCGTTAATGTCAAAAAGTTTTACCGTGATTGGATTCATTTTGTCGAGGTCTTTGTCATTAGAACCATCTGTTGACATGCTAAAAACTCCGGATTTCAGCTGTTCAACTAATGTCTGTTTTACGTGTGGAGCTATTGATCCATTCAATATGCAAGTTGTCTTCATTCTTGCGCTGTGGTAGTTCTTAGCTATGTTGCTGTCAGGAAATAAGGGCAATTCCATGCTTAAATGCACTAGATGCAAAATTTTCAGGTTGTTAATTTTCCATCAGAACATAATTATATCATATCATCATTTATTGAATTTTTTGAAATATATTTATATTGGCATGATTTTTCTACAAATTTCATTTTTTCCCTGTTTTTCCTATAGCACTTGTGAGTGACTCTGCAATCGTAAAACTTGCTTCAACTTTAATCTTGTCTGTTAAAGCTTTAGATGTTCTTTCTCTTGCAATAAAACTCAATGCAAGGTTAAAATTAAACTTAACTATTAGAATTTTGTTTTTTTTATTGTTTTCTTTTGAAAGAAAAGTAACAATTTTGATGATTAAATGTACTATTTGTGATGTAATGTCTGTTACATACTAAATTATTTTTTTATGATGTATCCATTACATTAATTGTAAAAACCTCTTATCCTGGAATCTTCCTTTATCCATCATAAACAACTCAATTCCATCTTTATTTACCTGTTCTGTCTCAATTGTACATGATTTTTGACGTAACGGATGTTACGTAACGGACATTACGTAACGGACATTGCGTAACGGACATTACTTTTTAAGCCTCAAATTTGAATCAGCTATAATATTTCTGGGTGATCTGTGCCCTTGGAGAGTGGTTTACTAAGGAAAAATGATGTTTTAAAACATTCGTTCACATAAACACACACAAAAGCAAACAAAACACAAATTATTATGGGATGGCAAAACCCAAATCACCAAGAACTCGTATGAGAGAATACAGAGAACGAACTAAACAGAATAAACAGAAACATGAAGAAATTCTAGAGAAAGACAAAGCAAGGAAACAAGCAGAAAGATTGAAGGAAAGAGAAATTGGTATTAGCTCTGAAAAAAAAGCACATAGAAACAGGCTGAATAGGCAGAGGGTCACAAAATGTCGTTCAAAGAAGAAAATCAACTTTGAAGAGTCAGAAAAACCAGCCTTTACAACAAGATCATCCCTAGGAAGAGCAGTTTCAAGGGCTTCTAAATCGTTGCCCTTAAGCCCTAGAAAGAAGAAAGCTGTTGTGAACCAGATTGCTGAACGAGTAGGGATCATAAAATCAAGTATAAAACCAAAAACAATTTTAAGTGATGAGGTGAAAGAGAAGGTTAGAAATTTCTATTCCCGTGACGATATTTCCCGGCAGGCCCCTGGCAAAAAGGACTATGTCACATTGTGGAAGGAAGGTGGCAAAATTAAGCTTCAGAAAAGGCATCTGTATTACACCATCAAAGAAACCCATTCCTTATTCCTACATGACCACCCAGATGTTAAGATAGGGAAATCTAAGTTTGCTGAACTGAAGCCAACTAATGTTTTTCACCAGTCCAAAACTCCGAAAGATGCATGTCTGTGCAAATATCATGAAAATATTGCTCTCTTATGTGATGCACTACATAAAGTTATTCCAACTTTCCCTATATACTCCAGCTCATTTGTAGACAACATGGTTTGTTCACCTGATTCAGAGAAGTGCATGATGGGCAATTGTGATACATGTTCATATCACAAAATTGAAACCTATTTAAGCAGTTTTGTTGAAGCAGATCAAGCCAGCGAAGTCTTGTGGTGCGAGTGGGTTCAAGAAGAGAACAACGAGATAGCTCATCCTAGGCGTGGTGCAAATAAGGAAGCTGATACTGTCAAGACCTCATCAAAGAAACAGATGAAGAAGATCTGTAAAGCTGGATCAGTAGCTGAAGCTGTCGCCACTTTGATAGAAAAGATGCCTGATTTTCTTGCTCATGTCTTTATCAAGCGGCAACAAAGTGCCTGCTTTCAAGAAAAACTTTCAGACATTCCTGACGCCAGTGCAGTTATTCAAGTAGATTTCAGTGAGAACTATTCACTACAGCAGCAAGGAGAAATTCAATCTGCATATTGGAGTCAGCAGCAGTTGACACTGTTCACTGTATGTGTATGGACACATGACAGTAAAAAGAGCATGGTATTTGTAAGTGATGATCTGGATCACGACAAGACCAGTGTTCTGGTGTTCCTTCATAAATTGCTTGCGGAGTTGACTGATAAAGAAACCATAAAGAACGTCGACATCTTTTCAGATGGTCCATCCTCACAGTTCAAGAATCAGTATGTGTTCAACTTCCTCCCAGTCCTGCACGAGTTGTACCATCTTGAATCCCTAACCTGGCACTTCTTTGCTACATCCCATGGCAAAGGAGCAGTTGATGGGATAGGTGGTACAGTTAAAAGAAATGTCTGCATGGAAACCTTGAGTAGAAGGGCAGTTATCAACTCACTGGAAGATTTTTGTGAAGTGGCAAGAAAGAAAGAACAGCATGTGGAAGTCATTGCAGTGACAGCTGCAAGCATCAAAAGCTGCTCCGCTGATATTAGTCTTGAAGAAAGTTTTGCTTCCTCGACTGCAGTTAAAGGTATCAAGAAGATGCATTATGTAACAGCTCTGCAGGATGGCAAAATTATTTGCAAGGAGTATACTCGCCAAGAATGTAATGATGATGTCTCCCAGCAAGATTCTGAAACTGATGAAAGCGATTCCGATTTGGACAAATGGTATGACGACCGATGCCAGCAAGTAGCTCTTCATCCTGTTCATATAAATGTTGAAGATTTTGTTATATGTAAATACGAAGGAGCAGTGTTTCCTGGTCAAGTTACAGCTGTCTATCCTGAAGGTAAGGGTGCAAGAATAAAGGTCTTCGAGAAGTGTGCTGGTGGTTGGAGATGGCCAAAACACGTAGATGAAATTGATTACTTGCAAAAAGATATAATACAGCACATCAAGTTTCCACAGCCTATCAACAATCGTGGCACCTACAGGATCATTGAATTAGAGAGCAGATGGGGAACAGACTGAAATCATGCAACTGAGTCTGACATAGATGAAAATGCTCATGCATGTACAGTATGTTAAAAGTTATTATCGAAAAGCAAAGCGTTTTATGCCTAAATAACATTTGGTTCCATAATGAATATAACAGCTATTTTCTAGTGTATTATATATTATGGTTGTTTGAATATGTTATTAGGCAGGTTTAAGTACCATAGAACTATTTGTGTCAATACAGTAATGAGTAAGAGACCACGGACAAAAGTGTAATGTCCGTTACAGTTTTTTAGTAATGTCCGTTACTTGACAAATTTACATTTATCCTATTTAAAGTTTGTGTATCACCAAATTTGAACAAATACATTGAAGATGATATTTAACTAATTTACAAACAACTTATTTTGTTATAATTATTGTCTTATTTGTGATGATAATTTTGTTAAAAAATGTATCAATGTTGTCATGTCTTTTCTGGTGTAATGTCTGTTACGCTACTTCGTCTGAAAATACATACCAAACAAAGTAATATATTTAGAAAAAATAAATTGGACACACTAAATATTAATTTTCAGTTTCCAAAGTTCCCAAATAAGATCATAATGGCAATTCGTGTGAAGAAAAAAAGTGATCTATTCCATAAAATTTGACAAAGTTTGTAATGTCCGTTACATGGAATTGCCCATAACTCTTTAAACATTGGACTAAGCTTATCAGCAAATGCAAGAGGGATGTTGTTTTCAACTAAGAGTGTAGCAACTTTAATTTCTGCAGTTGTGACCTAAAAATGGAATAAGCTTTTAGAAAAATACTATTATAATTAATTATTTCACTAGAAGTAAAACAAATTGTTTTAAACAACCATACACTGATATACATACACTATTACTACAACAATATGTTAATGTATTACCTTATCTTTCAGTGGATCCGAGGTAGAAATAAACCCAAATGAACTTAACGGGCGCTGCATTGGTCCTAGCTCGTACATTTTTCTGGTGCTTTTCACCTTGAATATGTCTTGTCACATCAGATTCCCCTTGATGAGCACAGCTGCAAACTTTGTCGCACACCATACACCTGAACTCAGTTGGTGAACGAGGAACAGCAATAATACAAGGCCACTTTTTTGACCAGGATGGCTGAAATTTTGACTTGAATCGCGCAGCACCGTCAAATTTACGCGAAGAAGCGGAAGAACCATCTAAAGAACCATCAACTTTTGCTTTCTTTCGGCCGCAATCACTCGAAGTTTCGGCCATTATTTTTTGTATAGCGAGATTCTCAATAACACATTAACGACACATCCAGTTAGAATCTATTTTATTTATGATATTTTTATGATACTTTCTCTACATTTATACTCTCCACCTAATGTGGGCGTTTAACTATGACTATTAACTATGACATTTTCTACGTAAAGGAAGGGAGGTGCGGGAAGGGAGCGCTTACCACAAAATGCGTTATCATGCCTACCCGCGAATAATGCTAATTCATCACGCGAAATTAATAAGATTATAGTTTATATTTTACATAAAAAGCGTTGTCTGGGGGAATCCCTCAATAACTAAGTGTCAACTTACTAATTTGCGCAATAGTCCAACTTACGCAACACTATACGTTATACCGCAACTGCTCGAAAAATACTTTATTTTATAGCTATTGATTCAGCTACATAGGAATATTTTCTTGCGAAGAGAAGCATTAAAACAAAAGTTGGATCGCTTCCTACTTTTTCGCTTTTGCGTGAGAAAATAGTGTTTACAGCAATTTTCGTCCAAGCACAAACCGCAAACATTTTCGCACGTTTGTTTACGTTTGAAACGGGGCGTTTACCGTTGGAAACTGAAATGTTTCACCGCTCATGTGACGTGTCACATTGAAAAGCCTTAAGCTATTTTTGGCGCAAACTGTCATGTTTTGGCGTGCTTCCGTGCACGTTTCAATATTTCCAAGCCCATGATAATACATTTTAGTCACAAAAAGTATGAATATAAACAAGTTTGGTCACTCTTACAATATCGTGAGCTTGGAAATACTGAAAAGTACACGAAAGCACATCAAAACATGAAAAATAACTGAATGAAATAACTGAATCGTTTGTAACAAATGCAATAGTGTCTATGTTGGGGAGTCATCAAGAAGTGCATACATGAGAGAGGCAGAGCATATGAAGTTGTTCAATAAAAAGGATGAACAAATCAGCATTGTGGAAACATTGTAAGGAGAAGCATGGGGGTGAGCTTCAAGACTTCCGCATGAGTGTTACAGGTTTTTTTCCAAGGATGCTATGTTAAGACAAATTAGTGAAGGCTCAGGTACATTAATGCCTGGGTCTCAGTTTGTGTATTTAGCGAAAATAGACAAAAAATCATTAAAAAAATAAGTATGGCCTTGATTATTACCATTCAAGTTTTATATGATTTGTCAAAGGAGGTTCTATAGCGAAAATTGCTTGTAACTGTAGATTATGATATAATATCCTTCTTTTGTAAATAGTATATACTTTTAGGTCTTACTTCAATAATTACTCTTCACTGTAAATATATATGCAATTTTTTTTTACAAACCTAACTAGTGGCTTACATTAAAAAGCCTGAAAAGGTTTCCAGTAGCTCTCGAGCCCAACACCTTCAAACTACACATAGTTTTTGTTACTTATTATTGTACATACACATGGGAAATAAATATGTATTGATTGATTGATTGATAAAAGTTGGTTATCATTCCATGTTTTGTGAACCAATATAGGTAATGGTTAGGGGTTACATTAAGGTTAGGTTTTAAGGTTGGGGTTAGGGTGTGTATATATGTGTATGGAGGTATCTAGTGAACTTTTCAATACACTATAATATCCATTACATAACATTTACTATATTGGTGCGCGAAACATGGAACGATTACCTAATTACCGATTACCTTTTCGTTGTCATGGCAATGATCACATGATGTATATTTCGAAAACCAACACAAAAAATTATACGTTTTATTCAGAGGCTCTGCAGCAGTATATTTATTGTCTGAGAGGACGCAGAATTGCGATAATCATTCACACATAATATCACTGTTTATTGAATAAATCTGATAAGTTTATATTTAGGCTTCATTCATTATTTTATGCGGCTATATTATGATGATCGGTATCAAACAAATGTTAATTGTGTCATTAAATGTTATTTCCAAATATACGATTTCCAAATTAACACAGGAAACTTTGTTCCCTTGTTAATATTTTTATCTAATAAAAATAGAAACATTTTGTCAAATTACCCTGCTGCAAGTCGAACATGTTTTTTGTGTGATGCATTTCACGCACCATAATGAACCACTTATAAGGGATATTATATTTCCAATAACAGCATTCATTATGCATTCAAGCCGATATGTTGAAGCATAGTTAATGCTTGAAGGGAAGTATGCCATGGTGGAAAAGACGAGTGAACTATATGTGGTATAATAAATTTGTAATTCACAAGCAATTTTTCATCGAAACAGCGCATTATAACATGCTTTTACTTAGCAGTTCAAAGGTCAGCTGTCGCAAATGATACAATAGTTATTGCTATATAAAGAGCCAATTATCACATCAAAACTGAATAGTTTACTGACTTCTTTGCATTGTATATTCTGTCACTCGTATATACTATATTTTGATTTAAAGCAAATGCCCGAATTCACTAAAATACTCACACAAGGCATGCAAATTCTAATAGACGCATTACTGACAGATTGCGTGGGCATCACATGCACATCACACATGCAAGATATCATCCAAGCGTGGGCAGACCCAGGCATTAATATGCCTGAGGGTGTAAGCAGCACATTTATTGATCAATTCTAAATCTGAATGCAACTCGTTTCGTATTCCTAATCCAACCTTCTGATTGAATGAGTCTTCACAATGCTTACATGAAATGATGGGGTATGAAGGGATCTTGTTTAGTGAGACTTATGTTTCAATATGGTGTTAATCTGAAGAGGCTGAGAATATAGTTTTAATATGCCATACTTTGAGTATGCGTATATACAGGGTGTATCATAAAAAACAGAGTCCTCGCTTCAAATATAAATTTCAAAACGAATATTAAAGCAAAACGTTCACGTTTACATTCATTTTAAAGCTTAGACATTCAGCTTTTCAACTGTGGGTTGTTTCGTAAATATAATCCAGAAGTAGGCTGTTGCGGTATATCGATATATCGATAATTATCGGTTTTTTATAAATACCGATAACTCGATATTGAAATTTTCGATATATCGGAATATCGATATTTTTCGGTATTATCGATATCGCGTTTACATTTGTATATTTAAACGTCATATCAAGCTTTTTCAAGCTCTGTTTGGAGTTATTTCAGAAGGACAAAGACGATCAATGTGCTAACTTTGCGGGGAAAAGTTAGGGCGAGAGCTAAAACGTGTTTGTTTACGTTGGCGTTGCAAAGTGCAATACATAATTTCGCTTGTCAAAAAGTAAACTTTTAGAACGTAAACAATGGTGGACCGTGGATTACAAATGTTTAAAAAAAACACAAAAACTAACCTCACTGGACATTGTTTATCTGATAGAATAATCCTTGTTTCGAACTCGCAGTTGAATAATATGTTTTGAAACAAATTTCCCGGCCAAAATATCACACTTGATTCATCCTAAGTGCGGATAATCAATGCAAATATGCATTTTCAATTCCCAAAGCGGACATTTCACGGGCTACCGATCACTGGCCCAACACTTTATTGAAAATATCCCGCACCTGATGAGTCAGAAATCTAAAATTAGAATAAATAGACTATTTTTGTTGTTTTGTGACAATCTACATTCCAGACCCATTGTTACTGTTTCACTTGAAGACTAACATTCAGAGTATCAACATGCCAAGCGCTGTCTGGAATCATTTTAAGAAAGTAAAAGATGATCCCCAGTGTCAAATCTGTGGGAAAATCGTCAAGAATAAGGGAAGTAATACTTCAAACCTCATGTCTCATCTCAAGACAAATCACTACATGATATACAGCACGTTGCAAAAGAATATAAAACAAGCTTCGTCTCCTCGCAACATAGTCTCTTCAACTACAAGTACCAATGAAGGCAGTGAATGTTCACCTAGAAAGCCATGCCAGCCAAGCATTTTTGAAGCTATAGAAAAACAAGGTACACTGCCGTCAAGTAATAAACGCGCCAAAGAAATCACGGATGCCATTACGCATTTCTTGGCAAAAGACAGCGTTCCATTTAATGCTGTCGAACGCCCCGGCTTTAAGCGTTTACTTCGCATCTTAGAGCCACGTTATGAAGTCCCGGCAAAGTCGACATTCTCAAGAGAGCGTGTGGTCAAACTTTACGACGCAACGCGAAAAAGACTTCTGGGTGAACTGAAAGATAGCGTGGATTTTTTCGCTGCCACAACGGACATGTGGTCTTCACACGGCATGACGCCCTATATTGGCTTTACCTTGCACTGGATTGACGATGAATGGAACTTAAAAAATCGGTGTCTAGGAACGAAATATGTGCCTGAGGATCATACCGCGGAAGAACTCGGTAGTTGTTTAGATGATATCCTAACCTACTGGGGACTTGACCCAGCAAAGATGACTGTGTTAACAACGGACAATGGGGCAAACATCATCAAGGCGTGCAAAGACAAGGAATGGAACAATATCACCTGTTTCGGTCACAACCTTCATCTGGCAATCACGAACACTATAGCGAAAGAACCAAATCTGAAGCGTGCAGTGGGTGTTTGCAAGAAGAGTGTTGCAGCCTTCAATATGAGTTGGAAAAGAAAAAAGGCTCTTTCAGAAGCACAACTTCAAGAAGATCCAGAAAACCCTCCATTAAAACTCGCGTCGGTATGTACTTTCGCATTGTTTGTTCCTTCACACTTCACAGTTTATTAAAAGATTTCTGTTTGCATCATACGACAATGTTTTCCTTTTAGATGAACGGCTTAGCTTTGACTTTTGCGTTTGTTTTATTTTAATTTTGTCTTTTTGTTTCTTTAGGAATGCTCAACTCGTTGGGGATCTACCCACAAGATGATTGCGAGAGTCCTAAAGAATAAGAAGGCCATTCGTCGTGTACTTGGTGACGACAGGGACACGGCTCACTTGGTGCCAAAGTGGCAAGACATTGAAGTCTTGGAAGCAGTCGATGCCGCTCTTGCACCCCTTGCTGATTTCACCGACATCATGAGTGGAAGTGAATATGTGACAATATCAGCGCTCACACCAATCCTTCGTCGGCTCAAAAACGAAGAACTCGCTGCAAAGAATGGAGACCTGCCAATGACCGTGTCCATTAAGAAGAAGATATTGAAAGCCCTTCAAGTCAAATATTCATGTGAAGAAAAAAAACTGTTGATGGATATCACGTGCTTTCTTGACCCAAGATTTAAGGTACAGTATTAGCCGCTTAATAAAACTGCATATTTCGTGTGCAACATAATTAAGAAATATGCAAAAATTAGCGTAAGCGGCTCGCCTGTACTGTAGGGTTTTGAAGTGAACTGTTTACTCTACAGTTGGTAATTAATTACTAATTCTAATATTTGTTATATTATATATATTTTGCAGACCGACTTTCTTACTGACAACGACGAAGATTGCGATGTTGAATCGATGGTCGAGTCAAGCTCAAGCGAGTTTGCTGTTGTCAAGAATGCTCTTTTAAAGGAAGCTGTGTTCGTCACAAGCAATGCATCTGAAGATGAACCATGCCAACTACCACAGAAGAAAGTCAAGAAGACGCTTGGCTTCATCACTAGCATGCGGAAATCGTCTCAAGTGTCATCGCCAGCGCAGTCGCCGTGGGATCGATTGGAAAAGGAGATGAAGAAATACGTGAATACAGACACAATCGATGGCGACAATGATCCTTTGTTGTGGTGGAAATGCCACGGTCGAGACTTCCCAATGCTCAGTCAGTTGGCACGAAAATATCTGTCAATTCCTGCAAGCAGTTCGCCGTCTGAGAGACTGTTCAGTAAAGCCGGTCAGATTGTCACCGCACAAAGGTCTCAGCTAAAGCCAGAACAAGCAAATATGCTTGTGTTTCTGGCAGAAAATTTGTAAATAGAACTATATTGTTAACTCCTTCTCAGCAGGGGCCATTACGAGTAGAACGTGCACGTTCTACGGATGTAATTCGTTCATATCTTTGGTTCAGTGCACGCTATGTAAATGAAAATACTACCATTCGATTCAGTATAAAAATATACACTAATTTATAACGATAGTTTTAGTCAGTGGCTAAATTGTAGCAACTTATGAGCTTTGAAAGTCAAGGGAGCTTGGTATTTGATCAAATTACACAATATTTATACTAACAAATTATAAACATAGACATACCTTTCGCCGAACATAACTTCGGCCCCTTGAGACGTATGCTCATTCTGGTAGTCTTGCTGAATGAAGCAGTTAAAAATAACATGTATACTGTTATTTTCAAGCTTCTATCTTTAAAATACGAGTTTTCTTGCCGAATTTTGCATTTCTGCCCCGAATTTGCGTTAATCCCAACCGGAAATACGACGAAAAACCGTCAAAACAATGCGTAGTTTGTATCGCGTGACTCTGGAAATGCCAGAAATGGATTCTACAGGTCAAAGTGCACCCATACGCGTGAGTTTGACGTCATCCCGGCTAAAGGGAGCTCCTTATTGGCCAAGTATTACGTAATACAAGCGCGTGCGAGTAAAACCTGATACCTTGAAAAATTCAAAATAAATATTTCTACTCGCCGTATTCATACGAAACTTTCTACACTAAAGCGCTTGAATACAAAGAGTATTTTGCACATATATCCTTTCAGAAAATGACACCAAATTTTAGAATATATTCAACTTTTTCTCTTTTTCCCGTTTGAATGTTTGGCGAAGCCGTGAGTATAAATATATGATTGTTTCGGTTTGTGTAACGTTTTGACGGCACTTGACCCCCCGTTCGAAAGGTTATATTGTGAGGATTTCAATGGTGGCATTTATTTAATAGGGGGGTAAATACTCGCCGATATATTTATATTAGAAAAATTGTATCGAAATGTAATACGAAACCGGTTGTCGAGAACGAGTTTAAACATCTTTTAATAAATACAAGTTACAAAAATAGTAAAACATCTCTGTTGTTATATCCCAATATGCCGCGGCTGTTTGGCGTTATTTGAAAACAGAAAATTTGCGTAAAATTAAGCAAATTTGGCATAAAATTAAACAAACTACAATCGCGAAAAAATATTGATATATCGGTATTATCGGTATTTTTTTTCCGGTATCGGTTTTCGGTTTTTTTCAAATACCGCAACAGCCTATCCAGAAGTTCATGAATAATAATATTTTAAGTGATTGCGATTGGAGAGTCAAAAATTTGAGATGCAATAACAAACCAGTACTTGATGAAAATAACTTATTTTGTCAACAAAACGAGCAAATTGAGGCATTTTGGCAATTGCTTGTAAAAATCAAGTAATAATGGCTTCCAATACACTATTTTAAATTCACTTGCTGACTTCAAATGCGTTATAATACCGGCTGAAGCTTGTTTTAGCTTGCCATCAACTTGCTAATTTATATTTACATTACGGCCCGATTCGATGGTGCTTGTTCGGACGATGAATGGACGTAAGGTTGTTTTGATGATTTCTGGAAATAATTTAGGATTTTGAAATAAATAAAACAACCTAATCTCTTTTAGAATGTTTTTAACAAGTTCTTACTAGTTTTCCCAATGTGGCAACAAGAACATTAAAGTTTGAACAAGAAAATTCAAACGTTGCAACCGACTATGGAATAACACAGTAAATTTGTATAATTAAGCGGCGTCTAAACATGATAGGTTTCACTAAATTTTTTTCTATGACCATTTGTTCGAAAGATAAATGAACAGGCTTTAAAATAAGCCTAAAACCGTTTTATTAGAAGTAGCAGTTCGAAAGTTATTAAGCACAAAATTTGGACGTTTTTTTTT
>CACRXK020008279.1:0-21145 GCA_902702795.2 Paramuricea clavata
GTTTCATGTGAGCACAAAATGTAAATTTTACTCCACTACCTAGTTTATATAAAAATTCAATAAAAATATTTCTATTTATGCTACATGCATGAAACTTCGGGTACTTGTAGATCATAACCGTGTCTTTCGGTCATATTCATAAAATTTTTTAACAAATTTGAACCGCTAAATACATTTATGCATAATTGCAACATTTTTTTTATATCATAATTTATGCAAATTTATGCGAGTAAATCGTTAACCAAGCTCCGGATGAAAAGTTGGATATTGTTGGAAAGCAGAAGTCGTCCTCTTTCGAACGATGCAATTTCTGTTTCTGTGCGATGTATAGTTTGAGAGATATAAGCGTTTGAAACAACACCACCCGAAATTGCTACTTTTCCACTGGATGGGAATGAGTTAATGATTATTTTACCACAAATACTAAAATACACCATCATGACACCAGAAAGTCAAATTCTATTCACAAAAAATATTTTAGAACAAATTACGGGAAATCTCAATTAAAAACGAACAGATTTATGGAATAAAATTCCATCACAAATAAAAGATTTTTCTTCAAAAATACCTTTACGCATGCAGTTAAAAATATATATTATCTCAAAACAAATAATTTCAATATAGCCTAAAATAAGATTTATTATATTTGAACTTATTGCATCATATACATATAATATATATTATAATTATATCAATGCAAATATACGTTAGTTCATAGCTTGATTACCTGATAATTTTTTAAATATATAATAAATGTATCAATATAATAATACTAGGGGAACTACTTGTAAAAGCCTTTTGGGTTTATTTTGTTGTCCGTCCAAACATGTTTTGTAAAATACAACTTGTACTGTATATATCTATCAAGTTCAAACTATTGTAACATATTTGGAAAATTAAATTGAATTGAATTGAATACGCAAGAAATTATTAAAAGCAACAAAATTCATAAACATTAAACATTCAAAGCAAACTTGCACTTTATTTCACGATTCCCATAGTAAATCAATTCTTCTCATTTCTTCAAACAAAAATTGCTTCAAAGCTCATTGTGTGAAACGTGATTTTCCAAATATATGCTTTTGAAAACTGAAATCTTGCTTATCCCACTCCTAGCAAACAGCCACATTTTTTAGATCAGTGAGGAGGTCCACCCATGAACCATAGTCACACGCCAACAATCATTGATGAACTTTAGACTTCGCTAATGCTTTCCTTTCTCCGGGTGAAAATAGCCGGTCGGAATTAGTATCCTTGCCCTGGGCTAACGCCTGGAATGGTGCTCCACACCGTTGGCTCGGGGATAATATATACTCGTGTAAAATATACTTGTGTAAAATTTAAAATATTTTATGCTAGTGTAATATTATTTGCATAAATTTTTTATTTTCTGCCTGCATAATTATCCATTACAATCATAATAACATTACAAAATTAGTTCCATTTTTTCAGCGGGGTGGGGGCAGTTGCCCCTGCTTGTTTAACTTTAAAATCTTATTTGCTATTATAATTATATTTGCTACAGGGGTACATATTCCTCAAATAGTTTGTGAATGTTACTCAACAGTTAACATTGGCAAGTGTGTGTATGTTACTCAACAGTTAACATTGGCAAGTGTAAACAACAAGTGACAGAACTTTGCTTCATATGAATACAATAAAGTTTTGGAAATTCAATGAGTATGGATTGAATTCACAAGTGACAGTTTACTGAATGCCTGGCTGCATAATTATCTGTAACAATAATAATCACTTTATAAAATTAGTTAGATTTTCTTGGGGGCAGTTGCCACTGTCCACAGCCCTGTTAGATGTGTATTATGTTTGACTTTAAAATCTAATTTGCTATAATGTAATATAAGTGATAAAACATTTCTATAGAGCGTTTGTTTGCACATGACGTCACAGCCGCCATGTTGGTGTTCCAATTCAAAATAATTTTTAAATTAGACTCTTTTGTCTGGAATACCTGGCTGCCATGGCTTTCGATGAGTTGGTCACATGCCAACTTTATTGTTCAGTTATTCAGTTCCTTGCAAGAAAATACAAAACACGACTCCACTTGTGGACAGATATTTACGCATGGCGTACTAAACAAAGTCTCATTTCCCAACAAAAATATCAATACAGTATGATATACAGTAGATCATCAACTACTGAATAATGTAAATTAAAGGATACAGCAATATATTTTTTATTATTTTATTTGGAAGAACTTTTAAAATTATATGTAAATTTCTTTTACCAATTTTGCATAATTTTATTATTTCTCGAGATATTTAAACAGAAAAAATCACAAATCAGTGAGCTTTCGTGAGCATCTTGAATTTTGGCGGATATGTATGTGACATCATTTATCCATAGAGCAATTGGTTATTATGATCCCAAAATCATATACTATACTACGTAACTATTTGAAATAAAAAACTGTCTGACGACTTTTCAAACAAGACTTGATGTTATTTGGTCATTTAGATGTAGTTTTATATGGCTAACCGTGCTTTTGACGTCACTAAAATCACCGATAATGAGATAAATATTAATTCAAGATGGTGGACAGCAAATTATTTTAAGTCAAAATATTTCAAGAAATAATAAAGTTTACGCAAAATCGGTAAAGGAGATTATTATTACATATAATTTTAAAATATATTGCCGTATCCGTTTAAACAAAGTTACATTCCCCAACAAAAATACCTATACAGTCTAATATACAGTAGATCATTAACTACTGAATATAAATGTAAACTAAACAAACTTACATTTCCCAACAAAAATATCTATACAGTCTAATATAGAGTAGATCATTAACTACTGAGTATTGTAAATAACATAACAAAGTGTTAATATTTGTCTTCAATTGTCAATCTGATTAAACATTGTTTACAAAGGAAGAAACTGGGATATTACTTGTGGTGCCTTTATCAGCAATAATTTTGCAACAACCTGACTTCAGAATGATCCTTTTGAGGTCTTGTAAGGGCATGTCGTCCCACTTACATTTTGGAACCACAGACATTCAATAAGCCTTGTAAACCATCATTAAAACAAGTGAACTTGAGAAGCTCCTGGTCATTGCTCCTAATGGTGACTTGTGCAACAAGCTTGGGTTTTAACATCTCCACAAGCATATCGTTATTACATGAAGAACACATAACCATTTCCTCAGCTGCTATTGGTAGGTTAATCCCCTTATTGCAAATAAGACAACATGATGTGCAATTCAATTGTATAGCAACACACTGACTAGTCAGGAGATTCTCTTTTATTTGTGGCACATCTAAATTAATACCTTCCACATTTTCAATTTCGCTATACTCTGTGGATTCATTGGTATCATCATCAAAAATCTGCACCTTTAGATTTGTGATATGATAGCTCTTTCCTGTATGTATTCCATCGATGTGGTTCTCCCAAAGAACAAGCTTTATAGAGTCTGTTTGATAAACAAGTAATAAACTGTTTTGTTTCTTGTTTTTTGATCACTTTCAAATCCACCACTTCGTACAGATCTTTCAACAATGCTGCTTTGACAGTACACAGGTTACTTGACAATGCTTCATTGTACTCAAACTTAGGAGAGGATGGCATAATCTTTGCTTTCTTTGTTATGGTATACTCATCCAATCCTGCATGGAATCGTTTAGTGACAGATGCCTTTACACCAGAAAATTTTACCCATTTATTCTTATATGCCTTGTTGAATGTTCATGTGTTTCTCTGGTGAGTAGCATACAGTACAGACTTTAGTCTTCTCGTCAGTTTGGATGTGACAGTCAAAAAATGTTACTTTGAAATTTTTTGAAGCGGTTACTTTGCTTAATAAGTGCACATACCCCTCAAGGTCATCTGCAATAGAAAATACATTATTAATTTTATCTACACAAGCAGATATTAAGTTAAACACAAATTAGTTTGAGAGTCTTGCCATTCCAATGGCAATGAGGCAACAGCATTTGATGATACATACATATTTATAAAACACATTGCATCGAATGCCATTCTATAAATTTCGATAAATTACGTCTATTAATAGATACCTGATTGGCCTTTTTACTTGCACTAGAATGCATTTGGTTGTTTCGGTTTACAGTACATGCTTACAATATTGCCTTGCTAAAGTTTGCTACAATTACAAAACACCAGCATGTGCGAGAATTGCTTTTATATAGAATTTGTAAATTCACCGAAGTAGCCAAGATTTCAACCTCGATGATTTCAACAATTTCCCTATTACTAATTCACTTAGGTTCTCTTCACAGTCATAGTTTTACCAAGGATATGCTCTTGAAGAAGTTTGTCTCAAAACTAACATTTTCATGCACTTGCAACCCTTTGTATTGCCTTTAGCACCAGGCACACATTCACACAAACTTTACACAAGTTGGTATCCCTTGGTACAATGTGTTGGTTCCCCTTTGGTATGAGTTGTCAAAATGCTGGTACCCTTGCTATGAGTTGTCACCTTGACTGCCCTGGGCCTAGGTATAAAATAGTCAAAGAGGTCCGCATATATCTAGAGAAGTGTGCGCAGAGCGATGTTCTGGGTGTTAGCCCAGGGTGAGGGTAATAATCCACCCAGCTATTTAACCTGGTGAAAGGAACACACTAGCGAAGTCTAAAGTTCATCAAATATTGTGGGTGCATGGCTATGATCCAATGGCGAACCATAGAGATTATAAATAACACTTGTTATTGTCGCATACCTATTTTTTAAGATTCTGATGGGAACCAATAATTTGTATTTTATTTCACATCCCTTAAAAGGCTTTTCAGTGAAATTTTACATAAGTAATCTAAATGTTTTATACACCAAATAATAGACGCACACACATAACAACACTCAGTCACACACACACACACGTGGTCATACTACACAAATATATATGCTTTTTACTTCAAGATTTCTTAAGACTGGTTCCAAATGTTTCTACAAGTCTCTGTTTTAAAATTTTTTTTTGAAGTCTTTCGTTGTTTCGCAGGCCCTAAGTTCTGGTTTTAAGGAATTCCAAATTGTGGCCATTCTGAATTTGAAAGACTGTTGCCCAGTTGCTGTTCTGTATAAAGGAGTACCAATCATGCTCAAGTTCCTAGTAACACAAGATGAAATGTCACCTCATCTCACAAACTGTTCAGTTAGGTATGCAGGTGCGTTTGCTGTAATGCATTTAAATGCCATGACTGCATCATGAAAATATAAATACTGTCGAACTGGAAACCACTTTAGTTCTTGCAGGATTGGTGTGGCATGATCATATTTGCCAAATCCACTAACTATTTGACAAGCAAAGTTCTGCACTCCCTGTGCCTTGTTGTTTGAGAAGTGCTGCTTCAGACAGTAGAGCAATAATATAATTTTGAAAAAACTAGAGAGTTAATAATAATTAATGTATGTTTGTCAAAGCAATGTTTCACACAGTTTATTTGACCTAAACAAGACATTCATGAGGAGATAGTGGCTTGTAAATGCAGGGCTTCAAATTTGTATATTGAACAGGATACTAGCAACTTAAAATCTAGAAAATCTAGTATCCCACATTTGCAAAACATCTCTTTGTTCATTGGCATTACCCATTGTAAGAATTTTTTCAAGCCATTTAAAATTTTTGACAACGCTTTGTTTCTTCATACTTTGCTTGGCTTTGGCACTTTTTTTGAGCGTATCTTTCCTGGTCAGTCAAGTGCGATCGCCTTTCACTTTGTTTATCAATATCAGTCATGGACAGAATTTTTTTCAGTACCCCTCAGGATACGATTGATGATTTCCAGTATCCAAATTTAAAATCTGGTATCGCCGGGGTATTGGGATACTGCAAATTTGAAGCTCTGGCATGGCTGTTGAACGTCAGACCAGAGCCCAAGATTACACCAAGATCTTTGCCTCTTGTTACAGGAATGATTTCTTTACCGAGAAGTGAGAGGCGAAAATTAGGAAGTTTTGCTCTCATCTGTCTGCTACTGCATATCATGGCCTTAGTAACTTGTTATCAAAACACCAATTACATATTCTCAAGAGATCTTGATTTATTTCTGAAACAGCTATTTGTTGATGTTGCAGAGGAATGTTACATTAAAAGTTTTGTGTCATTGACATAGGAATAGGGAGAGCATTGTTGTGGAACTGATGGCAAATCGTTCACATAAATACTAAACAGAAGTGGCCCAAGTATACTTCCCTGAGGTACTCCACTCTTTACCTCTAAAGGCTAGGATAAGGTTGTTTGTATTCTTATTACTTGATACCTGGATTTTAGGTAGTATTGGAACCATTTTATTGCCTGACAAGATGTGCCAACATCTTCTAACTTAGTAACCAGAGTCGTGGTATCTATGCTATTGAATGCTTTTCTCATATCGAGTAATACACTCGCAGTTACCTGTTTCTTTTCAGTGGTATTCAAGAACATGTCTGTAGTCTGAATTACCGAGGTTTCTGTTGATTGTAGATGCTTGTTTCCACTTTGTGTAGACGATAACCATTCGTAAATCTTTGATAGCACTGGCAATAACGATATAGGTCTATTATTATTTGCGATCTCATGATCACCACTCTTGTGGATAGGAACAACTTCAGCGTTTTTCCATATGCTCGGAAAATTGAGGTTAACAGTGAAGCATTGATAATTGAAGTGATGGTGGGTGAAATTACAGTCAAGCAAGTTTTGATTACATGTATCGGAACTTTATCGTTCCCAGGAGCTTTGTTTGGTGCCATAGATATAATAGATTCAACTTTTCACGTTCAACAGCGGTAAAGGAAAATTGTTCAGATGGTAAATAATGTCTTGGTTTAAGAAGGTTTTCATTTAGGTCATAATTTTCATCAGCGGGCCATTTTTTCCATTTTTTAACCGTATTTTGACCAATACTGGCAAAGAATTCATTAAATTCATCAGCAACAGTTTTATGATCTTTACTATAGACTTTATGAGTGGCTGATGTTTTCGGTATACATGATTGTATAGATTTTCATATGGTGTTGGTCTGTTACTTTTAATCTATTCTCTCTCCGAAAATCTTATACGTTGCTTTACCTCTCGCCTGAAATTTTTAAAGGCCGACCATACAAAAGGGTTGTTTGTTTTCCTTGCCGTTTTCCACTCATCCCTGGTTTTCATGAGTTCTCCGATGTCTTCTGTTATGCAACAATTTGGTTTTCCTTTAAGTTTTATAGTTTTCACTGGGGCATGTTTATCTAGAATATCATTGAACAACGAGTGGAAAGCATACAATTTATCTTCAGCATCATCGAAAACGTCTGTGATTGACCATGGTGCTTGCAAAATTCACTCGCATTGTAGCTTTTGAAGCCTCTTGTTGTGATATAACTGGCTTAGGGCGCTCTTTCTTTAATCTTAGGACTGCGTAAACTAAATCGTGGTCGCTTATGGAGCAATGTAACACCTTAGTTTCAAGAACTTGGTTGGGGTTTACAAGTGAAATATAATATCCGACAACCAGTTATCTACTTATCTGTATTATATATAATGTCAGTAAATAAAATCCAAAATACGGATAACTCCCGAAATAATCCACATAACTGGATGAAATACATATCAAAATGCTCCAGATCATGAAGTATGTACAGGTGTATATCCACTCCAGGCAAGCTTGAAAAATATGCCTGACCATGGTGAGAATCGAATCTACGACCTTTGGGATACTAGCCCAATGCTCTGCATTGGGCTAGTATTCCAAAGGTCGTAGGTTCGATTCCCACTGTGGTCAGGTATATTTTTCAAGCTTGTACGGTGTGGATATGCACTCAGAGTAACATCACAAGCATCATACTCACCTGATTACATTACACCAAACACAGAAAAAAATCAATCGTATTGTTGTCTGGTTTTCGTGATTCTGATTCATTGTTCTGCGAAGTTGACCCACCATTCTCAGTTGTAGGTAGGTCAGGAGCATTTTGATTTTTTAATTCTTTCGGTTTATTTGATTTCTTCTGGTTCGACTTTTTTTGTTCAATTGGTTCATGGGATCGTCATTAAGCAGAGGATCTTCAATCACTAACAAGATAAATTTATTCATTCCAAAAAGGATGTTAGATTCATATTTATCATGAGCTGATGTTTTCGTTGATGTTTTTCCAGTTTTCTGATCTTTTCATTGTTAGTTAACTTTGTAGAGGAAGCGGTAAGGTCCAGTATTGCCGAGTTCGTATCATCTTGATAACTTGTAAGCTGGCTTTTTAAAGCTTCTATCTCTGCCTTGATACTTCAATGGTATTCTTTGAGATGGCATTCTGATTAATATTCTCTGATATTGTAGCCAGTGAGACCAACTTCATCCTCAGCTTATCCTTCAGTCTTCCATTCAGAGTTATTGATTGACTTTTTGGGTACCATCTCATATCTAGAGCCTCAGATTTGAACTGCTTCTCATCCCCGCCAGGTTTTCCCCAATCACCATCACTAAGGTTTAAAACCTCTTCGACAAACATCTGTAAATCCGAATGTGATTTAGTCCATACCAACTTTCGATATTCTGTTTGGGAGGGCTACTTTGCTTTCGTTCTTCAACATTCATATGCCTCATATGGAAAATAAAACACTAGGGGACTACATTGAGAAAATTGGAATTCCAGACAATTATAGAAACACTGGCAAAGTTATATCGGATGTCGGGAAAAGACAACAGGATCGTAAATTCAAAGAACTGAATTCAAAGAACTGAAGACACATGTAGAAAGGAGTCTGTGGTTTGCTGAAACATATGGACTGAAATTAGAATTCCCAAATTTCACTGACAATTCTGGTACTAGTTATGCCTTAACATTTAATGACAGCCAGTGGAAGAAGAGTTACAAAGCTCTTCTAGAAGGTAATAAGCAAACAATAAAGTTTTGATCCAGGACAAGTTTTGCATAGGCAAGGCCACATACTACAAACTGACCATTATTCCTGCAGGAGAGAATCTGGTAATGCAAGGTAAAGAATTGCTGAATGAGCTATGTCACTTTAAGCGAACACCTGGGTGCCCAATGACACACTCCAGAATGCAATCCAAAAACATGTAAGTTGTTCATTGATTACATAATCACATTTAGGGACTGGTCATTATTTATGGGGAGGGGGCCTGGAAAATTTAAGATTAAACGAGACTTACCTGTAAGTTGAAATTTGATTGTAATTCTATGAGTTATTGGACAAGGAAACTAAGGAGTCATGTGAGATATGCTTAGATATATGATTTGATTTATTAAATAAAGATACAAGGAAAGTCCAATTAGCATTACACCAGTAATATTTTAGTGTACCGAACTCATAGCTTAGAATGAGTTTAACATTATGTTGTAAGGTAGCAATATGTAGAGCTGGAATATGTAAACACATGTGTGAAGACTGCCTGATTCTGGTTTATTACTGTACAATTTGGATTTTGGAAGTACCAGTACAATAACTAACAATCCTGCACAACCTATATGACCCAATTTGCATGATGACTGCATGGTATTGAAATACACCTGCATATTAGTGACTCGTGATATTCCGTGGAGTATAGCAATATTATGGTCAGGTACGGTGTCAGCATTGCTCAGGTGTGAAAAAATTGCCCATGAAAAATATTGTGTACTTGTTGGGCAGACCATTTGATATCAATTCAGTCCTCTTAAAACTACAAAATACATGCATGCAGACACCCTCGCCTTGCTGACAAAACCATTGTATTTTCCGAACATGAAGTATCTAAAGTAGTTGCCATGGTAACACGATAATTTTTTAAGAATATTCTTAATACAAATGAAAAATCGCTTAAAAATATCACTTTAATTACAAAATTATCAATTTCCCAACATATATATGTTGGGTATGATATTATACGTAATATAAGCTTCAATCTAAGGTAAGATTCAACCACAAACGCTTCGCAAAACGTTTTAAAGTGTTCTTTATAAAACTAAACTGCTTTTATTCTTTAATTAAATGGCTTTATCGATAAACTTTGAGTTTGCAATAAAACGATTTCAAATTCTAGCATGCAAATAACTTTGCTTTCTTTTTTATTTAAAAAAATTCAATACAGTAAAAAAGGGAATCAATATTAAAGATACACTGAAATGGGGCCCGATAATACGATATGCTGTCAGTTTAGTTGTTTCATATACGCAAAGGCTGTCGGGTTTTAAAGCAATTATAAAGTCGGGTTTTAAAGTAATATTTAAAACAAACTTACCTTCGTTAATGTTGGCTCCCCCTTCTTTTAGCCGATTCTTTCGCCATTTCTTTCTTGAAATTTACAAAATCTTGCAAAAATGCGAGCAAAAATGAAATATATTTGCAAGAAATTTATTAATCATCAAATAAAGAAATGTTTGCTATTTCGCTGTCGTCATGCAGTCGTTATAATGCGAACTTTAAATTGGACCAATAACAGTGTTTGCTATTTATGACAGTCCGCCATATTTTTGAGATCAGTGAGGATGACCACCCACGGTTGGTGACCCACGCCCGCGATATTTGATGAACTTTAGACTTCGCTAATGCTTTCGTTTCCCTGGGTGTAAATAGCCGGGGGGAATTAGTACCCTCGCACGGCGCTTTGCGCCGTCGGCTCGGGGACAAAGAGATTGTTCCAGGGCATAAAGAGAAAAACCAAACCAGAATTACTTGTGTAAGGAGTAGCTTGCAATTGTGAAATAACACACACATATGCGCTTGCATGTTAACACCAGACGTTCAATCCTGTCTTATTGTGGCCAGTTTCAGACATGAATTTGGCTTTAAGCCTGTTCAGCAATGGCATTATCCTGTTTCCATACAAGGCATACAAGTCTGGAAACCAAATTTTTTCCCCAATTTTTAGTTTTTGCATTTTGAACGTTGTTCATGTTTTTGAAAATTACAAAAAACTGTAACGAGTACCCTGTAACAATTGTAACGAGTATTCACAGCCCTGGGCATACAACTCTAGAACAACACAAATTTATGTCTGCTGGGTGTTGTGGTGTTGAAGCTTATGCAAACCGTTTTAATTGTGGCTGCGGATAAAATGTTGCATCTGTTGTTCCTTGTGACAATATTGTTTAACAATTTCACTAACCATGACGTTTATATATACGTCCATATGTTCTAAAAAATATACGATCAGTACAAGATCCATATTACAAAATGTAATCTTTAATCACCTTAGAAAAAAGGTAATTGTGTATAATATCGGGAATTACCTTGTGAGTTCACTGCAATTGCAATTGCTTTTTAACCAGCAATATTTCCCGCTCTGCATATTTCCACAACTGTGACCTGAATGAGCCTACGGTCTTAACTCTTTCTCGACATGCAACATTTTTCACAGCAAGCAACATTTTGATTCAACTGTTTTATAATGTAAATATTTCAGCGTGTATTCACCCCCTTTAAAACAAAGAACACCATTGAAATCCTAGCAAAATAAGCTTTGAAATCCTAGCAAAATAAGCTTTTCATCGGAGGGTCAAATGCCATCAAAACAAATACACAAACTGAAACAATCATATAGTTACTCACCACTTGGCTAAACATTCTGTATTTTCATATGGAGAAAAAGTTGAATATTTTCTAAACTTTTGAGAATTCGCCACAAGTTAATATTAGTGAAATATTCCTTGTATTCAAGAGCTTTTATGTAGAAAGTTTCGTTTGAATACGGCAAGTAGAAATGTTTATTTGGAATTTTTTAGTATATCGGGTTTCATCAGGTTTTTATTCGCACACACATGCTGCATGTAAAATTGGCCAATAAGGAGTATCCCGTAGCCCAATGCACGTGAAAATCACGCTGAAGATGTAATGGAATAGATTTCCGATGTTTTCCGAGCACTAGGATGTAAACATGCGATGTTTGGGGCGATCTAAAGTGTATTTCCAGTTAAAAATATCCCGCTGATTTCATTAGTTTCGCAACAGATTGAAATACCGAAATAAAAGACGAAAAACTAAGGCTACAAGCTTGAAAATAACACTTTCAATAGTGTTTTGGATTCTGTTTCGAATAAGACTATAGCGAAAACGATATCTCAAAGGGGCTGAAGTTATGTTCGGTGAAAGGTATGGATAGTTTACATTGTTCAAGACAATTGATAATATAATGAAATATGACACTGCTTGACCTGTCAAAAGGTGATAAATAGTTATACAATTTCGCTAAAACTATATTTGACTAAAACTATCGATAGGTATTAGGAGATATTGTTTCACTGAATCGAATGGTGGTATTTTCATCTACATAATGTGCACCAAACCGGAGATATGAATCCTCAAAGTGTCGTAGTATGTGCACATACTACGTTTATAGGGGCCTGCTTTTAAAGAGTTAAGAAAACATTGACGCATTGGCATTTTTCTCAGTTTAGCAGTATTATATGTATATTGTAACATTACAACACTGGCGAGCAATACATTATTGTCTCTCTGTGGCCTCCAGCTTATTGAGGCGAATAATCAGCTGATTTGGCTGTAAATGTATTGTATACATATGCGCATATCTCAGGCTCGCAGTAATTGGTAATTACGCTATTGCGGATTCCCAGCCATAGTAAGCTGTGACGTAGTAGGTTGACAACTCACAGGTGAGGATATCACACATCATAGATACGATTTGTGGTTTGAATTAGTCAGATATAGTCATATAGTAGAAGTTTGCAAAAGTGTATATATCCACTATAGTGCTGTACCAACGGCAACAAGGCTAACATGCATCGGCATGTTTTAGACCCTGGATTTTGTTACCACAGTCCACGATTACATGTTTGGGCCGAGTTTAGGCACTATGACAAAACCTAAAGCCGGGAAACACAGTATTTTTTACTAAATAGAATCACTGTGCAATATTGCAATGTACAGATATTTTCTTGACTCTCCCGGTGAGTACAATTCAGGCGAGGGTGATGTCCCTGCTGAGCTTCGTACAACCTTATAAAGTTGTTTATTATTGCCATGTTGGCGTTTTTGGCATGAAATGACAGTGTGTATCATCTGCATAGCATTTGCTATTTACATACTGTACAGTTCGTGTAGTACAGCTGTACCATAATCATTTAACTTATGATGGTAACATAATGTTTTCCCCATTCAACAGCTCAATGCAGCTTGCATAATATCGACATTCTCTGTCGGTTCGCCATATTAATTTTATTCTATATGTTTCCCAGTTCAACAGTTTAATCAAATTGCTAATTTTTATGACCGGGTACGGCATTATAGTAATGCATCATGTGTATTTTTAGCATTAATAGCTGCTGTATTTCAAGCAGTACATTGTCCGTTGAGTCAGCGTTTTAATAATGTATAGCAGGTGTATAGTAATATACCGTTTTTGTGACTAAGTTTATAATCTATGGCTTCATTCTTCTGCAAGTTGGACCATTGGCATTGCCAAATTGTGCATTATCCGCCGAGTCGGCATTTTGACAATGCAATATGCCATTTTGTCGACTAAGTCTATGGCTTGATCTCATATTGTACTCACACAAAGAGACAATCTAGCATTTTTCGCAATGTTGACAATTGCAGAGTTTCATCAGTGTATTAATCTCTGTCCGTTGCCTTCCACTGTCATTGTCATATTGATGTGTTTTTAATCAACTGCCGGACGGCAGGATATATTCAGGTCTGACTGAACGGTATTTTTTCAACCTTTTGTACCAAATGTTGCCTCTGCTGTCATTGACTTTACATACAGCAGAGTCGACATGTTTATATAAATACAAGTGCCAGTTCGGCAAGATCTCGTGTTCAGGTCTGAAAACGGTGTTTCTAGTTCGACCTTTAATCCTTTATATATTTTGCCGCTTCAGCAAGATCTTTCAGTGTGACAGATAGCCATTGATGAAAAGGCAGACGGTTGTATATATTATTAAACGCCTTGCACAAGGACTTGACAAGGTCCCGTTTCGTTCAACATTTTTTCGTCTTATAACACCCATTGTGTGATGAAAAAAACCCTACATGGTGAGAAAACTTTACAAATACTATGTTAGAAACAATCACCTCGTGTATTTTAAGGCAGAAACGTAAAATATACTTACATATTTTGTTCCCGCTAAATAAACATTCGATCTGCACATGCATATCTCACATGACTCCTTAGTGACGTAGTCCAATGACAAAATAGAATTCGGGGTGACGTTTTACTCCCTTTTATAGTGGGGTCAATAGAAAGGGGGCGGAAAAATGTTTTGTTGATTTTTTCCAACCACCCTCCAAGTAATGTCCAATACAGGCATTTGATGTCTCATGGTGGAGATGGTCGAAGCATGTCAGATGGTTGGTCAGATGGTGTATGATGGTCGAAGTGTGTCAGATGTTTGTAGTATTGGCAACGTCACTGGCAAGCAACTGTCTAAACGTATGCCATTTTTTGCATAGCCTTTTAACATTTGAATGATGTAGAAAACTCGAGTTGGATCAGGTAAACTGGACAATTTGTGAGAATATAACCAATGGCAGAGACGTAGGTGGTATAAAAAGCGCCAATGTTGCGGGGGGGAAAATAGGCATGCTAAAAAGAGCTGTCTGAAAAATCGCAATGTGGAATTGAGCAAATAGTTTCCGTGTTCTAGTATAAGTAGGAATAGATGATTGCTGTAAACTTTATTTAGTCAAATGAGTGACTATATCTGCCAGTTTTGAGGCTGTAGATGAAGGGGATGTTTGTGGGAAGACTGTTCATGTTGGCCGGTGCTAATTATTGGAAGGCAATCACCTGAAATGAGATAAACAATTGGCTAGTTTGTTATAAATACCAGGAATATGCTTAGCCTTAAGAGGCAATGTCTGCAAGAACAGTCCAGTGAATTCGGACTCAATTTTCGTTTGGCTTCATATTACATCTATAACTTCCTTGATGTATCCTGATTCTTATTCAAATAGTCTGTCTGTTGGTCTTATTTTTTTGTTTACCCTCAAATATATTAGTCATGATTAGGATGGATATTTGCAATTTTCTAACATTGCAACGAAATTGTGCGAGGGTCTACAGAACATGTATCCGTGTTTTTATATTGAATAATGTATGTTCTTTTTACAAAAGTAATAATAAGCCAAATATCTATTTGGAACGGGTGATTTTAGAGGCAGTAATATTTGCCCCATTGGAGTCCATCATTCATGATCGAAAACCTAATGGATTCCACAAGGCATAGTAAAAAAGTGGATAGCTTCTGAAATTTAAATCCTATTAAAATATTTAGATGAATAACTACGTTATTCATATCAAACTCATTTCCCGCAACAAAGGAAGGAGTCTTTATGCAGGCAAATCCTACCCTATGCATGGGCAGGCTAACATTTATTTAGCCACTACTTCTTGTTAAGCTTGTCTTAGATTTATTGGAGAACAATGCTAGTCCATTTAGTTAAAATTTCACTTTGTATGACAGAATTTTTTAAACTGAGATGGATATTTTTTCATACAAATGCGATTAGGCGGCAATACATCTCCGCTCGGTTGTCATCAATTAAAAGCTCTAAAATAACTAAATACATGCAACAAATCAATAATGTTTGTTTGTGAAGACGTTTTATAACTTTTCCTACTATTATTTATGAAATAAAAATTATTTTAGACCAATTCTGTCACCATAATCGAAAAATAGTTTGTATTTGAAATGTATTTGTAGTTTTGGCTTTTGTTTATAATATGCATTTCGCTGATAATTAAAAGTTGTCGATTTCAATGTTTCTTTTAATATCCGGTTTCTATAACTGATTCAATGTAAATAACATGGCGCTTTCGTTTTTTCCCAAGCTTTTTCTTTATTCTTTTTAACCATGTCTGGCAAATTTTTTTTTAAGCAAGAAGGATCCAAAACAATGCAGAGACTGTCTAGGACTGAGTGAGGTATTTCAGCTTTCTTCATGAAATGATAATGTGCGGGGACACCTCAAAAGCTTGCACATTTCCGGAGAAATTGTTTCTGAAGTTGAACTGATTTCATGTTATATATCACCCAACCCAACACACTCGAAAATTTGTGAAAGGAAGAGATGTTATTACTTATTAGTTTGCAAATGTGCAACAATGTGCAAAAACAGTATGTGGGATATTTGTACCTCTTGGAGCAAGATTAAGGGCCTGAGTGTCAGTTATATTTATGCTTCTCCATATCTCAGCAAATCTATTGCATTATTATCCATAATCTTTATTGTTTTACAGCTATTTACACTAGCTCCTGAAAGAGTCACAAAACAAATGTAGATAGAGAGGAAAATGCCTGGTTAAGAAGCGAAAGCCGTTCTCCAGAATGTCCAGAGAAATTGATCCACTATGTGAGGTTATTGGGTGATATGCCGATAAGTCTTAAGAGACTCATAGTTAAAAGCATGCACAGTTTATTGAAGTATTAAATCTGTACATTGGTCAGATGTGTTTTGAAAAACTACACGCTTTACCATGCCTGGAAAGAAGAAAACTATAAAACATAGTAAGAGTAAAATAACTACGTACATGCATAGCTATAAAGCTATTTCAGCAGCCTTTCGTGCTCGTATTCGACTTTTCCGCTTTGCTTGGGGGACAACCTTAATTGAAATAGCTGTATACAACTTGAACAAAAACAAAATCTTTTCGGATCCGCAATGGTCCTAGCAAAATGAGCAGATGGACTCATGATAGAGGAACACATATAATAACTATAATCAACTGCATGCCATTTTTTTTACAATGATTGGGTTTTTTATATCGGCAGTGAAAATCTTATACACGTCTTTGGTTAATTTTATAATTCTTGAACATACTCCGATTGTCACATTTTATACCATGTTGTATTTATACCTCGCATAGTGGGTTGGTTTCTCTGGACTTTCTGGAGAACAGCTTTCGCTTCTTAACCAGGTGTTTTCCTCTGATCTTTATCTACATTTGTTTTGTGACTTTTTCGGCAGCTAAAGCAAATAGCTGTATAAAACAATAAAGATTATGGGTAATAATGCAATAGATTTGCAGAGATGTGAACAAGCATAAATTTAACTGACCAGGGCGTTTCAGGGGGGACAATGGGGGCAATCTGCTTCAGGGCCCCAGTTAAAGGGGCCCCTAAAATTTGCAAAAGGGGGAGCCACAAAAAGTGTAATTAACAAAAAAATTTATTTGGATTTTTTTTATATAGATAACGGAAATAGAGAAAAGTTTTGTAGACATTGGGTATGAGTGGCAGCAATTAAAAGAAAATCATCTAAAAGATGAAGGAGTTTATCGATATTGAATTTATGTTGAGCAATCCATTTAGCGGCTGTACTAAATATTTCAAAAGTCTTGCATGAACTGGAGCATCCCATTGGCATGCTGTGATCAAAATAATATAACCCTCGCCATTTCATTCCTAAAAGATGATAGAGTCTTCAGAATGTATTGGCATGATACGAAAAGCGTTCTTGATGTCGGTTTTCGCTAAGAACCCGGCCCAGCGCATTTTATTAAACGTATTGCATCAGAAACCGTAGCATAATGTATGTGTGTATTTACTGAAGGTATCCCATCATTAACCAATACACCTTTAGGGAAGGATCAATGATGGATTAAACAAAATTCACCAGGTGTTTTCTTGGGGACCAGGCCAAGAGGCGAAACACAAAAGGAATTAAATGGCGGATACAAAACGGGGCTGCTAACCTGTTGACAGCCACTTCTTTGTCTAGTTTCATGTCAACAATTTTTGGATATTGTTAATCCGAAGTTAAATTATTTGACTCTATAGATTTGATTTCACCCCGATAGTGCAGAGGAAACCCAAACAAAAAAACAGAAATTAAAGTATTTATAATTGATGGTTCGTAACCTGACAAAAGTTCAATTAGAGGCTGAAGTTTCACTGGCATTGGTAGTACTTGACTTGGCGTAGCGGTCGGTATTGGCGGGTGATTTTCGGTTAAAGCCACAAAAATTATTACCACACTGGCTGACACTGTGATTACCCTGGCATTTAAAACATGAGTGTTTAAATGCACAGCCTGTACATGATTGACTACGGTGAAATTTAAAACAACCCCAAGACACAGCAGTAGGTGACTGGGGCTTAGGAGCAAAATTATTCTGACCCACTTGGGGCCCTGGTGACTTTCTAGTCATATAATACTGTGAACACAACCACAGTTCCCCATGAATCAAGCCCCACGGAACAAGAGTATGTTGAGTTTGTCTTAAAAAACGAAAATTCTTGTCATAAAAGCACCAATTCTGACCGCGAGCTGCCAAGTCCTGAAAGTTTGCCCATATTTCATTAAGGCAGGGGCCTCAACTGGGTATCTTTGAGTGTAAATGCCCACAAATATGTGAAAAACCTGAAGCCAAGCTTCAATATTTAGGATTTTCTTAGGCTTGGACGCAGGTTCCAGACAAAAAGTTCATACTTATCATTGCCATTGGCGAAATGTCTCAACAAGCTACTGAAATCGATAAACTCCTTGTCCCATATTTTGCCCTTGAGTTTTGCCAAAACCTGCAAATGAATAGCCAAACCGGCTGAGTGAAACAATTGAGTAGGTTTGACAGAACTCGCAGCACTAGGAGAAATTATAGTAGACAATAACTGTGGCTCACCTGAGATGCTTGCATGAGCTGCAGCTATTGCCCCTGTTAACAAATTATTGACTTCCGAATGGACTGTTGCATTCAATGACGATGTTTGGCTCGGTTTGGTAGCCATCGTAGGTACAGGTGGCACTGGACTGGGAACTTGGGCTGGAAGCATCGTAGCCATTTACCTGGTCACTTTAGCAGCCACGGTTGACCCCAGAGTCTGAAGGATCTCAGGCGACAGAACATTCCCTGAGGCCAGAGCGGTAGGAGTTGATGTTTGTGGTGTGGCCAATGGCGTAAATCAACTGCTGGGGTATCATTCTGTGTCGCTATGGTGGGGTTGATGCGCGACGACTACGCTGCAAAGACAGACCACCCGTTGTTGTTGCAGCTCTTTTGCATTGTTGCTTATGTGGTGGCATACTGTGACAAGAAAACTTGCAAAAACAGTATAAAATACAATAATATATATGGAACAAAATATTATTAATGTATGTACAACTTATGTATAAATACTATCATCATTTGGGCCCATAGATATCTTACATACACAAGATAGTGCACCTACTTATTCTGCAATTAAAAAATTGAAGCCATGATTGCAGTCTCAGGTCGTTCCCATGAAATGAGAAGATTGGTATGTTTTCTATTTTTTAAACAGGGAACTTAAACATTATGTTAACCCTATTCCAAATACATTTTTAAACTATTCGAATGATGAAAGTTATTGTTGTTTTTAAGCGTTTATTACTAAGTGGGAACGACCAACATGGCTGCCATCTATTCAAATGGGGGTAACCGCTGCAATATTCTTGGCTTCAACTTTACTAAAAGAGATGCGCTATCTAGTGTATATAAGATATCTATGATTGGGCCATATGAAAAATGATGATAATTAAAAAAATGTCGCAGGGCATGTATGGTAGACATTTTTGAGTTGTCGCACATTACAAGCCCTGGATGACCAAATAACTTAAACTTCGAACAATCTCCAAAAACATGGAGAACATCCCCAAAAACATGGGGTACAAGTATATAAATAAATCTCCAAAAACATTGAGAACATCCCCCAAAAACATGGGGTACAAGTATATAAATAAATCTCCAAAAACATGGGGTACAAGTATATAAATAAATCTCCAAAAACATGGAGAACACCCCAAAAACATGGGGTACAAGTACATAAATTAATCTCCAAAATCATGGAGAACATCACCAAAAACATGGGGTACAAGTATATAAATAAATCTCCAAAAACATGGGGTACAAGTATATAAATAAATCTCCCAAACCATGGAGAACATCCCCCAAAAACATGGGGTACAAGTATATAAATAAATCTCCAAAAACATGGGGTACAAGTATATAAATAAATCTCCAAAAACATGGAGAACACCCCAAAAACATGGGGTACAAGTACATAAATTAATCTCCAAAATCATGGAGAACATCACCAAAAACATGGGGTACAAGTATATAAATAAATCTCCAAAAACATGGGGTACAAGTATATAAATAAATCTCCCAAACCATGGAGAACATCCCCCAAAAACATGGGGTACAAGTATATAAATAAATCTCCAAAAACATGGGGTACAAGTATATAAATAAATCTCCAAAAACATGGAGAACACCCCAAAAACATGGGGTACAAGTACATAAATTAATCTCCAAAATCATGGAGAACATCACCAAAAACATGGGGTACAAGTATATAAATAAATCTCCAAAAACATGGGGTACAAGTATATAAATAAATCTCCCAAACCATGGAGAACATCCCCCAAAAACATGGGGTACAAGTATATAAATAAATCTCCAAAAACATGGGGTACAAGTATATAAATAAATCTCCAAAAACATGGAGAACACCCCAAAAACATGGGGCACAAGTACATAAATTAATCTCCAAAATCATGGAGAACATCCCCAAAAACATGGGGTACAAATATATAAATAAATCTCCAAACACATGGAAAATATTCCCAAAACATTGTGCCCAAGTAAATAAATAAAACTCCAAAAACATGGGGACAGAAGGCAATGCATGGCCAGTGTTGCGCTAACTTGAGACTGACAAAATATATCACATAAGCGCAACGTAACTGTTCATAAAATGCAGTGCCACTAATAATGTGAAATTAAAATACAGATCTTACCTGGAAAGAATACTCAGATAACATAGCAAAACTTCTCTTAATTACACAAGGTTTTTATAGTCTTCACTAGGTGATGTTCCTTTGACGGTAAGCTTTATGTGAATGCTTAGAACTTAGCATAGGGGTGTGTTATAACCCTTTCATAATCGTTATGTGTATATAACCGAGTCTGTTCAAAATATACCTTAGGTATTTCCTCTCTCTGTCAGCTAAATACAGGCCGTGTATCAAAATAAACGCAATTCATCTTTTGTGCTTAATAACTTTCGAAATACTATCTCTAGTTAAAAAACGCTTTTAGGCTTACTTCAAAGCCTGTTCTTTTCTCTTTCAAACAAACTAGTATCCTTGTCTCCAATGCTAGTAATAATTGCACAGGAAAAGATTTAGTAAAACCTATAATTTTTAGTTGCTGTTTAATTATGCAAGTTTACTATGTTATTGTTTAGTCGGTTTAAATGTTAGAATTTTCTTCTTTAAAC
>CACRXK020008280.1:0-21143 GCA_902702795.2 Paramuricea clavata
GTATTTGTAAATAGACCAGCACTACCACGTTATAAACAGATCTGGGATGTGTCTGTGGTTATAAAATATCTCAAATCTTTGGGTGAAAATACACAACTCTCTCTACAAGATCTGACTATGAAGACAACCATGCTGCTTGCCCTTGTTACTGGACAGCGTTGCCAGACCATACAGGTCTTGAACATTAAACAGATGGTTAATAGTGATGACATGTGGTCCTTTCATATAAACAACTACTTTTGAGTTTATACCAGAAACCACATAAACCAGTTTCATCATAAACCAATTGAAAGTGATCAAAAAGAAAATTTTTGGTCATAGACTCTTAGAAATTGTTAACCTTGATTAAGCATGTATCGTGTTGATATTGTGTTATTAAAGCAAAGTTACAGTGCTCATGGTCATTACTTTAAAGTCTCACACGTGACTCCGTAGCGAACTAACCAATGACGAAGTAGAATTAGAAAATTAAACGAGACTTACCTGTAAGGTGAAGTTTGATTGAGATTCTACGAGTTATTGGTTAGGAGCGAAGGAGTCACGGACCCACCCTACGGTTTTACCCAGCCCTACGGCTTTACAGCGGGTACTAAATATCAATGACCATTCGCACTCCCTTTAAAGACTGCCGCTTGATCCTTCCCGCGCTATCTCACACGTGACTCCTTCGCTCCTAACCAATAACTCGTAGAATCTCAATCAAACTTCACCTTACAGGTAAGTCTCGTTTAATTTTCTAATTATGGGGGGAACGCTGATGCCGTTGGTGGGGGCCTGGCCGTCCGCCCACATATTGCAGAATTAAATCGTGCGTATTTCGTGGCGATTAGTTGGGTGCTCCAATTATTTTATTATTCCTAATTCCTCATTCTTTTCGTCCGGTGGAGCTACATAAATATTACGAAATATGGGAGATGATCGTAGGCGAGCAGCAGACTCCCCAGATCCGGCTATTTCAAGTACATGTTTTTAGTGGTGCACGCATTGGAGCCTTAGGACAGGTGACAGTTCCTGCGCACGACTTTACGTGTTGGAGGCGCTAATGTGTTTGGAATTCACTGAAATTCTAACACCATTTTGTGCCTGTTGGCTGCCATCGAACGATATATAGCGAATGCTATATATAGCCATCGAATTATCCGAACTCTTGAGTCATGTATTGGTCACGACGGTATACCGTGCTGCATTCTCTTCCACTCAAGATGGTGTTACATGCAATGGGAGCGTCTGTTAAGTTGCCATCCCATGATAAACTACAAGCAACGGCGGACTGGAATGATATTAATCAACTTATATGTGTTATTTGTGTGTATCCTGTTAGATTTTTGACCATGTGCCCGCCTACCGATTCGGCTGCATGAACAGGATATAATTTGAGGTTTGGGGATAAGGTATGGGAGTAGGATGGAAAGAAGGATTGGGAGATTAGAAGGATTGGGAGACAAATGTAAGAGATGAATCGGTGGGTGGGGTGGGATGAGTAACTGAGAACAAGTGGTGGTGACCCATATTTTCATCCCAATACCTTCATTGAACTGAACAGATGAGGCGAGTGTTGCTGAATAGATTACTATTCGCAATACTCGTAATCATATGTAAAAGGAAATGTGGTATAATTATGCAATATATATGTAGATTAGGTGTCAGGTGATACAGGCAATGTATAAAATGACCACACCTAGCAGAAATTGCACCATTTAGCGTGAATTCCGTCAGGAGACACAAATCTGACCGAAATACAAAACAACCCACCCGCCCACCCAGAAATTCGTCCAGTTCCGGCGCTTCTGTTGCCGCACAACCTTTCCACATCTGTTCAGACCCATATTTTCATCCCAATACCTTCATTGAACTGAACAGATGAGGCGAGGTTTGCTGAATAGATTACTATCTGCATGCAAAATTTCATTTGATTTGAGCCCATAATAACTGAGCTATGCTTCAGTGTAGTATTCAATAAACATTCTTACCAGCTAATGACGTCACACTTTGTGCTGAATCAGCAATTTATATTTTGCACATTTTTGCATATAACTTCGGAACTAGATGAGATAGAATAGAGCATTAACCGGCCAAGCGGCTTATCTTTTCATGCACTTTCAGATGAAGCAATAAAATGAATAAAATTGCCCATACCCTTTAAACAAGGTCACAGAATAAGGAAGCACAACATGCTATTATTTTTTTCCTGCCAAGTTATAGTTTGTTGTTACTTCATCTTGCAAGGAGATAGTGCATCAACGATAATAACAATATAAAAACGCTAAATATGGCGCACTATCCGTAACTCGAAATATGCCTGACCCTAACATGGCCGAAACTATTCTTTTGATCTAATATAAAGTAGTGACCTGTCTAATCTATTACACAAGACTACTTCGAAACTAGGCCCACTTCCATAAATTAAAATCTATTATTTATGAAAATCATTATTTCTGCAAAGTATTTATTTTAATCCCTATTTTGAATTTATTTTATATTCTGAGAGGTCCAGAAGGAGGTCCAGAAGGGGGTCCAGAAGGGGGTCCAGATGGGGGTCCAGATGAGGGGGTCCAGCTTTTGTACCCTCCCGTGTCGGTGGAACTTTAGAGTAAATGATGACTTGGATTCAATTGTTTGCCACTGACCCCACCCCTGCATACCTTATAAGTTAAATCATACTCACCATTACTATTCCAACAGGAACATTTTTCTCTCATTAATTCTCTCAATCTCTTGTCAAAGAACACTTTTTTAATTTCAGTTAATATGAGGCGAAAGAATTCCTTCCATGGACCACCATAATCTTCAGTAACCTAGAAGTATAAAGCAAGTACTTTAAAATTAAAGTATTATACCACTAGCTGGCAATGTAACCCAATGCACTCCATATGCAAGCATTTAAGGAACAAAAAATGCCTATAACTACATGGATATGCAGAATGATATCCCCAAAACATTTCTGCACTACAGAGCTTCTACACTGCAAAAATATTTAAATGTCACACTAAGAAGATGGTTTGTCTCTTTGAGAATATGATCTGGTATTTCCAAATATGCCGATGGCAGAATGTTGACATTGTAATATTAATATACTAGGTTGTAATACTGTACATACCACCCCATAAAATCGCACTTGCTATTTACTCCTGATTTGATCATTACTTGCTTATCTCATATTGATCTGTGTTGCATGATTTCTGGAGAATATGACGGGAATATTAGATATTACAGAACTCCGCAAGTATTTGCAGTAGAAATACGAAAATACCACCAAAAAATCTGCATGAAAGACCCTATGTAACTGAACAATGTAAAATAGCCATAAATTATAAACTAGCCATACTTAATAAACAATCATGATATTGCTGTGGTGTACTCAGGTGAATTAGATGCTTGTGTGATGTTACTCTGAGTGCGTATCCACACCGGACAGGCTTGAAAAATATGCCTGGCCATGGTGGGATTCGAACCTACGACCTTTGGAATACCAGCCCAATGCTCATACCATACTTATATACAATATACTTGAACAATGTAAACAATGTATCACTAAGCCATACTTTTCGCCGAATATAACTTTGGCCACTTTCAACGTATCTTTTTTGTATTAGTCTTGTTCGAAACACAATCCAACACACTATTTAGAGTGTTATTTTCAAGCTTGTATCTGCAGATTTGCATCTTTCCTTTTGGTATTTCAAAATATCTACATCTATGTGAGAGCTTTGACCAGAAACAATGCAATGTTTACATCCCATCACTGGGGAAATGTCTGAAATCGATTCACATGGGGCTACAGGTGCTCCTTATTGGCCAATTTTAGCGTGTAGGATGCGCTTGCAAGTAAAAACCTGATCTTTTTGAAAAATAAAAAATAAATATTTCTACTTGTATTCAAACGAAACCACAGAATAAAGATCAGTAACAGAAGGGCCACTCAGCGGTGCAACGTGTCCACGTTTTTTTATGCAAAAATATGCAGTTCACTGGCCAGGTGGAGCAGCCAGCCAGTACAGCGTGTTTATTGGCCAGAAAATGTTATTGACTGGCTAGGAAAATGACGGCCAACATGCGTAATGCGACATGTGCGAGGACGGAAACTTCAAAGCTTCTGACGTAAGTGGCCCTTCTATATGGATCTTTATTCTATGATGAAACTTTCCACATAAAAGCACTTGAATACAAGGAGTATGTCACTGCTATTGACTTGGGCAAATGCTGAAGAGTTTAGAAGATACTCAAGTTTTTCATTGGCCAAGCGGTGAGTAAATATATACGATTGTTTTGGTTTGTGTTAATGTTATGACAGCATTTGACCCCCCGTTCGAAAGGTTATTTTATGAGGATTTCATCAGTGGTTTTCATTTTAAAGGGGGGTAAATACTTGCCGAGATATTTTAATGTTCTCCTCTCCAAAGTCGGAATATGTAATATTACCGGAATGACAATTAGGCCATCACATGTTTGCTCTATCTTTCAAGTTCATTGCACATGTTACGAGGCTAAAAACTAGGGATCCAAGGATAGTGCAGAGTTTCAAAGACAAACGCCATAAGGCATGCTTCAACATGCCTATTGAATAGCTTTTCAAGCGTGGTTTATAGCCTTAATCACATGTCGTAGTAGCGTGCGGAACTGTTACCACAGTAAAAATGCTAAGATCTGGTTTAAAATAATACATACATACAATCTATTTAAGCACGCTGGCCTCAACAACTTGGACCTGATTTCCATGAGGGGCGTGATTTGGAAAGAGAATGTACTGTATAGATAAACATTAAAAATACAAAAACAAAGAAAGAAGAATTACATATACAGTAGGCAACAGGACGAGCCAATTTTAAGTGTTTGCCTGATAAATAGTTCGTTGAATACTTTACGTTTAAAGAATGACGAGAGTTATGTAATATTTATTTCCCCATATAATATTATAGTGACAAGGCATAATTTCTGTTATAATGTTATAAGTTTGAAATCGAAAGACACTGCAAGAACTATATAGGGTTGCCGACAACCTAGAAAAGCCGATGGCTTACACTACGAAATAATCAGTTACCATAGGCATTTCAACTCATTATCTATTGTTTTTAATGCGTTTGGCACACTGAGTAGCCCGACGTTTGAAACAAGCCTAACACATCAGAGACGACGTGCCTCGTGGAATTGACACAATTTATTGGAGCTGTTGCTATAAGTATCCCCACAAGGCTACTGATATGCTAAACTTATTTCAAAAACTCATTAATAATTCATGAGGAAAACACAAAGAGAAATCATAAGCGTGGCGTGTCTTTATATGTGATAAAACACGCTTCAAATTTCAACTTGTATTTTCTCAGCTAATACAAAGTTATTTTGGAAAATTATTTCGCCAATGCCGTGATCTAACTGAGACATTTTTGAAGCTGTTTAATAAACTCGTAGTTCGTGTTTTATCACATATAAAACACTAGGGGTGCACCGGATTTCAAATCCGGCCGGAATTCCGGCCGGATTTTACGAATTTTCCGGTATCTGGCATCCAGCCGGATTTGCAGAAAATCCGGCTGGATCTAAATTTCTGTTTTCACCTTAAAAAATTCACCAAGATTGGGCTAAACCATCAATTTGGCAGCTTTAAAGTTTAAAAAACACTTATATTATTATAAATTATTAACAAAAATATATTTGAAAAAGGTTTAAACACAATCAAAAATCTAAACTGACACTAACTAAAAATAGTAAAAAACATAAACCGCCATTTTGAATGCTGATTTATCCCCAATTGTCCCCAATTACCGGTTTATCTCAAATCCGGCAAATCCGGCCGGAATTCCAGCCGAAATTTTTGTCCAAATCCGGTAAATCCGGTTCCGGCCGGATTTGAAAATTCCAAATCCGGTGCACCCCTATAAAACCCCGCTACGCGTTGTGTTTTATATGTGATACAACACTCCTACTCGTTTATTAAACAGTACTTAAATCTATGATTATTGCCATCATCGTTTTAGCGCCCATATTGTACATTTGACTATTGTCTCAGTGACAACTTTAATTGAAATAGCTGTATAAGATAATTCCATTACAAAAAAACGTAAATCTAAAGCACAGAAACGTAAAAAAAGAGGCGTAAAACTTATTAAAATGACGCATTTTATCCAAATCCATTCTGCATTTTATCTCCATATCCGGTTCCATGGATCCGCTCCATTCCGTGGATCCGCTCCGTTCTGTGGATCCGCTCTGTTCCGCGTCCGCCTCCGCATTTTAACCTAATTGTGACGTGTTCACAATAACAAATCTCATTGACCTTTGAGTTATTTCGAAGGTCAGGTTGTGTTCATGACTCATATTTTTCAGCTTTTCGCATGTATTCAATAATGTTACTTTAGATTTCAATAGTTTCACAGTTATAACACTGTTTATAGCAGTTTTGACTAGCTTTAATACAGATAGATTCTCGCAAGATTTGGTAGAGTTCTCGTTGCACTGAACATGAGTTTGTACCGTTGGCGTTGTGCTAGACATGTAAACCAAGACTGTTTTCTCATTATTTATGTCTGAAATGTTTATACATTTGAAAACAACACTGTCTCGCTGCTTCCTAGCTCTGTACAATGAATATACCGTCAAACCAATATGGGCACTTAATTGAATGCCCGTAATGCATAACATCAATTTATATATTTCGTAGAATCTCAAAGATTTTCTCAATATAGAACATGTCTGAAATGTTTATACATTTCGAAACAACACTTGTCTCGCTGCTTCCTAGCTTTGTATATTGAATATACCGTCAAAATAATATCGGTACTTAATTGAATGCCTGTAATGCATAACATCTATTCATATATTGCGTAGAATCTCAAAGATTTATTCAATATTCACGTCTAAAATGTTTATAATTTGAAAACAACACTGTGTCGCTCCTTCCTAGCATCGTCACACCATCGTGATCTACAGCTTGATAGCGCATGCACATTTGCGGTGCTAAAGAAAAAAATACGTTTTCTGGGGGAAAAATCCTTCACACAACATGAGAAGCGAATGTTATAAAATTTACAAAAAAATACAATAACGACAACGATTCCTCGAAATTTTTGTGAACTTGGCCAAAGGACAAAAGAATATTTAAATAAAATAACTGAAATTGCCTAAATAACCTTCAAAACACAATAAATCACTACAAACATAAATCGTATACACATAATACACCCCCTGGAAAGTTAACACTATGACTGACTGACTGACTGACTGGCTGACTGACTTTCCCACTCATCACAATAGTGCACAGTTTCAAAGAAACTCTGCACTAAAAACCGCCATAACACAATGCATATTAGTCTCCTTGTTCAGGAAATACAAAGCCCTCGATCACTAGTGTGCACAATAGGTAGAAAATAGACTTGTTAGATAATATCAATCAATGTTTCGTTTACACCATCTTGAAATTGTGAGTGTTTCCATGGACAACATAGCTGCCATGCATGGATAAAAGCAATGTGACAGCTGAAACAAGCTGGTCACTCAAAATTGAATAAATGTCGTATTCATCGGATCACTTCTAAAGGTCACAGAGAAGTGTCTGAAGAGATTTGTTGCATGTCGTGAGAAATTGGCAAAGCTCACCCAACCAGTGAGTTGACCAGTGCCCGAGTCAATCATGTTGAAGACTTCTACAACATTGAAGATCTGGGGTAGCTTGCTGACCACATTGTGGAGGTTGTAAATGTGGAAAGTGTCCAATTGGAAGCAATGATTACACCCTCAAAGAAGAGAGAGAACTGAAGCTGATCGAAAACAAACTGACGTTCGACGACGAAGAGAAGAAATGGACGCAGAATACCAATAGATAGAAATCTGTGAGAATTACCTGACAACAGAAAGGCTGCAACGGGAATTCTAATCTCAACGGAAAAGAGACTTGCCAAAAATCCCAAGCATGCAAAGGTATACCAAACACAAGTAGAAGATATGATCCACAGGATTGTTGCAAGGAAGGTAACAAGCAAAGAGTTGGATGAGTACAATGGACCAGTTCACTATATCTCCCATCATGAAGTCTTGAAACCTGAGTCTAAATCGTTCGAATCATATTCAATAGCAGCGCTAACTATATGGGACACACATTGAATGACTACTGGGCTAAAGGTCCCGATTTAATCTATTGGGAGTCCTTGTACGCTTCAGGGAAACGAAGTTGCGATGATGGGAGACATAAAGAAGATGTATCACTTGGTGAACATTGGAATTGTAGAGCAACACACACATCACTTTCTGTGGCGCGACATGGACACCAGCAATCGTGAAGAACAACAGCAACATGGAAGATATTCTAGATAGTGTGAGCAGCAAAGAGAATGCCTGGCAAACGACCAAAGAGATCAAAGCTGTGGTTAAAGCTGGTGGATTCAAGATGAAAAGCCTGAGTCTGACAACTATGAAGACATCCATTTTGAGCAAATCGCAGACAAAGAAAAGGTTCTCAGAGTCTCCTGGGTCTCAAGGGAGGACTGCTTTTGAACACTTTGAAGTTAAACTTAACTTTTCCCAGACGAAAAGAAAAGTTGCAACTGAACCAAGCCTTCGAAAAGAACAGATCCCGAAAGAAATAATGAGTAACCTCACTAAGCGAATGATTCTCTCACAAGTGAACAGTATTTATGATCCCTTGCAATTGGCTGGACCATTCACAGATCGAGCAAAGATCATGATGCAGAAACTTTGGGGAAGTGAGATGAAACTTGATTGGGATGACCATGTTCCTGAAGAAGCCAGACCAAGGTTGGATAGAGTTCTTCAAAGATCTTTTCCAGATGGAAGAAGTAAAGTTCAAGAGATGCATGAAGCGAAAAGAAGCCGTAGGTGACCCCACTCTAGTCACCTTCATGATGGATCACAACAGAGGTGGAAAAAGTATCACAACCTGGGAACCTAGTTCCCAGAAATTGTTTCTGTATGCATTTTCACTGACATTAATAATATTAGGTTGAGGGGTCATGCTATCAATATTGTGTTGAGGGGCATCATTGTCATTGGGCTGAGGAGCATCATTGTCATTGGGTACAGGGTAATCATTGTGATTATGTAGAGAAGCATCACTGTTATTGGGTAGAGGGAATCACTATGATAAGGTTGATGGACATCATTGGGTAGAGGGAAATAACTATGATTAGGTTGATAGGCATCATCATTGTAATTGGGTTGAAGGGTATATTCATAATTGCATATCTCAACATCTATAGATTCTTAAAATTAAATATTTAAAGGAATGCACTGGATTCGACTGATCAGAAGTGATTAAATAGGGACAAGTTTTTAACATGCTTGTGTGATGTTACTCTGAGTGTGTATCCACACCAGGCAGGCTTGAAAAATATGCCTGGCCATGGTAGGATTCCAACCTACAACCTTTGGATATTACATTACACTAACACATCAAATAACATGATTATTAGATTACACTGATATCGAAGCAACTAGACTCAGTTCCAGAATATCGCATACTCGAACCGACCTGACCGTGTAGCTCAGTTGGCAAAGCATTGGGCTAGTATTCCAAAGGTCGTAGGTTCGAATCCCACCGCAGCCAGGCATATATTTTTCAAGCCTGCCTGGTGTGGATATACACTTAGAGAGTAACATCACACAAGCGTCTTATTCACCTGAGTACATTACACCAACACAGCAAATAACAAGTTTTTAACAGTTTGGTATCTACTGTAAACTAATTTTTTGATATGGGGATACTACAAATTCCAAACCCTGATTGTGTAGACAAAATGAATATGAAATGTAAATTCCACCTGCTTTTGGGTGATCAGTTTGCATTGTTTGAATCATAAATGTAAGACATGGTTCATCCAGAACTGTTCAAGCTCTTGAAGAGCACTTTTCATGATTTGGCATTGTATGTTGGCATAGAGTATGTGAACCGGATCTACCAAAATTACAGCAAGAACTTGACAACGTGACCCAGTGGTCAAGTGCGAACAACATGAAGTTGAACATTAAAAAAACTAAAGATTTCACCGTGTCATTTTTGATCAATCAACCCTTGGCGCAACCCTTGATTGTCAATAACCAACCCCTGGAGGTTGTTAATACCATCAAGCTCCTGGGGGTAAAAGTGGACTACACACATCAGGCACATATCCTCCAAAGCAAGCAAACGTCTGTACGCTTTAAGGATATTAAGAAGAAATGGTGTCCAACTGAGTGATCTTAGGACAGTATATTGTAGTTTTATCAGATCTGTCTTGGAATATGCGTATCCAGTCTGGCATACCTCGTTACCAAAGTTCCTGACTGATGAATTAGAGCACATTCAGAGACGTGTGTTCAAAATTATTTTTCCCCACTTGTCCTACTCCGAAAGCCTCAAAGACCTAAAGTTGCCCACTCTCGAGGAGAGAAGGGAATTGTTATGTAGATCTTTTTACAAAAACAATTATAATGACACTTCGAGCAAAATTTTTAATCTATTACCTGAACCTTTAGATCATCAGTACAATCTTAGACATTCCCGATCTATCTCACTTTTTAAAACCCGAACTAAACGCTATAATGATAGTCATTTGCCATATTGCGTACGCAAATGGAACTCTTTTTAACCTTTTAGGCTTCTATAGATTAATATATCATTTGTAAATTAGCAATCCTACGTTATTGTAATTAGTATTACCAGCGTATCTATAATCTGTATATATGTATTTTGTTCTACTATTTTTAAACTATGTAAACTTGTGTTTTTCAGTTCGTTTTTGAACTGCCATTCAAGTATTTTAATAAATCTAATCTAATCTAAGTATGGCACATTAATGGAAAGAATGCCTTTTTTGTCCATACTACAATGTCACAGCTTTCTAATTCAGCAACAAACATTTGAAATTGAATTTGCAAATAATAGCGGCTAGATGTCTTCAGAGAGGACTTATCTCCGACTTCTTCCCCACCAATTTCAGGTGTTAGAAATGCTTTTTTCACTGGAATTGTTCGATGCCTCCAAGGACACTTGCACTCCACAACAACATCTGGACAGTTTTTTGCACAGCTACAGGAACGAATGTTATCTGTACTGGCAGCAGCTACATAACGTTTTTTCTTTGAAATCAACAATCCTTTAGATACAAGGGATAACTTGCAATGTTTTTTTGCATTCCACCTTGTAGTAGCTCTGGCATGCACAATTTTCATGTTTCAAATCCCAATCTCTGGGATTTTATGCAGTTTCTGGAACAGTTTTTTTAACTACAGGTTTTTGACAGGTGATTGATTTCACATCCAGCAATCAGCAAATGTTGCTACTTTTAAATGTAATGTGTGAAAATTAGTTTAGATTGTTTTAATTAAATGTAAATATAGATACACATTAATTGTTATTTATAGTTAAAAAATCTTTGTAATATCTAGTAATTTTGAGATTCTTTTTGAAAATCACTTTCAGTAAAAAAGTATATCCCAATAAAGATCATAATCATCATCTTCACAAAAATGGATATCGGTGTGTGGTATTTTCTGACATTAACCCATTACAGTGCAAGACTCTCTCCTTAAAATCGTCCAGTGTTAGGCAGTGTAAACGAATAAAGTAGGGCACATTGCTGCTTACCAAAAACAAGGATTTTTAACTAAAATATGACCAACATTTCAACATTTCCTGGGGACATAGTCATCTAGGAACATAGTGAGTGCATTTTGATGACAAATCATTGTGAATCGTGTCAATACTATTAGCACAGAATAAAGGCACACAGCCATGAATCATAATCAAAGTGCTGATGCCATGATCCTAACCAGTGCATTATGAGAGGCATTCCCCCCTGGAGGTCTACCATTTTGAATATACAACAGTTAGTTTAGAGAAAGGGTCAGTGTGCAATAGCCAGTTTTCTGTCATGAATGAGTCATTACAGTACAGTACATGTAAAGCTGTCTATAAGCCTGCATAATACAGGAGGAGGGCTGTGGCTGGACCCATTGACCTGCAATTTGTCCTAATGTGCTCTGTCTTGTTCATTTACTCTGTCTGATACCAAACAATTTTACATATCTTTTCATGCCGATGAGGCCACACCCCTTCTCATTATTGGTGGAGCAATTATTTTGTCTGTTGAAGACCAAACAGATCTTGCACATTGAATCCCTTGTCTACCATAATTACATCCCAGGCTCCAATTTATCCAAAAATCCACTTTTCCTTACGATCAATCTCCTTGTTACTGATACTACCTGTGAATAGGTTGGACACAAAATTGTTGTGTGCAATAGGATTGTGCAATATTTATAGTTGCTGTATGTGCTCCTCTGACTTGGCAATCGATATGGTGTTTCGATGTAAAATTCTGTGCAATCAATTATGTCTCTTAGGTTAGAAATTTTCCTGTAAGCTTTAGGATAATTGAGCCCACTCAACTCTGAGAATGTTGGGTAATGGACCAAAAAAGTTAAGTTCTTTCTCCAAAAAGTTGATGTTGCATCTTGCAGATGCAACAGAAATCCCAAACACATTTGCCAGAACAGTAATTGATAAATTTTGGCATAATCTAACTAGTGTTTATAGAACCAGTTGCTCCTATGATGATAGTGCAGAAAGATTGTATTTTTGCTTAAAAATAGGAAGGGTAATATTAGATAAACAGATCTTGCTCTTTTTTATTTCCTTCACCCCTGAGGGTATAATATATTCATGCAACAAACATACCATAGTGTGCTTGGTCCCAAGTTTGTCTAGTATTAGCTATATATGCACTAACCTTAAGGCAATGGTCACCAACAAATTTTTTTTCACCTTTCCACATATGCATTCTTGCAGATTTGTCTTTTGACAGATTATGAAGTGTATGGAGTACACTTAATATCTAAACCTTAAATTATATTTTAAAAATGCAAATAGAAATGGATATATTTCCCTTAGTTATTTTTTATTTTTGAAGGTACATACAAATTGTACTTACCAGTGTAATGCATTGAGTTCTTAGGATTTTATACATTTTGCATGAATAAATGCCTTATAATGATAACAGTACCCAATATAAATGACAAGAGCACTGCATGTAATGACAAAAGCACCCAATATAATGATAAAAGCACCCAATATAATGATAAAAGCACATCATATGAAGAATATTGATAACATAACGCAGCTACTGCTTTCCATAATTTACACATTTCTCCTGAATTTAATTGTTTTGAAGCATGGCATATTTGCAGGGGTGGAAAATATAGCGGACCATGGGACCAAGAAATTTTTTATGCTGGCAGAAAGAAAAAAGGGAAGGAAAAAAGAGGGAAAGAATGAAATAAGGGAAAGAAGAAAAAGGAAAGACAGAAAAAAGGAAAGAAAAAGAATAAAAAGAAAGAGAGAGTAACAGCGCCAATAAGTAGCCATTTTGTTCAGGGACAGACACCAGGTGTAGGGGGTGCCCCCGAAATAATTTTAGAAAGAACTTTGATAGCATAATATAGCCTCATTTGCAGGCAACCTTGTTCTACCTGTTTGGCAGCCTTAAACAGCCTATTGACGGTCAGCATTCATGGCTTCCACAGGACGAAAAGCGTGCCGTTAATTAGCTTTAGCAAAAATACTGAAGATATTAAATGTGTATTTATAACTTTAATAAGCCGACTAAAGGTGATTAAAGAAAAAGTTACATTTAATCGCACTTAGTCTGAATAAAACACTTCTTTTGGAAACTGCTACACTTAATTGCATTTAGTGAGGATATTAAAGTGGGTTAAAACCAACATTAAAGCGTGCATACTTTAATGACCTTTAACGCGTTGTTTAAATGTTGATTAAAGGCAGAGATAGCATTTAATCACCTTTAGTTTGATTTTAAATGAAGACAAAACCTGACACCTACTTTAGTCCTCTTTACGACGACAATTTAATAGGATTAAAGATAATGTTATTGCAGCAGTTATGGTAACCAATAAACATGATGACATCTGATACGTTTATTACTATCGTGATACTATGATATGCCTTCATTCCACCTGAATTAAGCACTGCGAGACACTGTCGGACAATACAAGAAGTAAGAAACACTTGTTAGAGCGCAAATTTGCTCTAGTTTCATTATTGACTATAAAGTGCGGAAGTGATTGAGATACAAGTTTATAAATAGCGTCAAAGTGCGGGGTAGTTATAATATGGTATGGATAAGGCAAACAGTTACGTGTTTTGTGATCACTGTGAACAAAGCGTTTCGGGAACAACATTCCGTAGGTTGTAGATATGATAAAACGCAAGTTCGAGTGTTTTGAATAGCTTAAAATACGACTACAAAAGAATACTAATTAGGATGAACGATTATATAAAGAATACTAATGAAGATGAGTTTTATCAGATATAAAGTCACTCCATGTGACATATTATGGCTGACATGATTTGCCACAAGGTTTATGAATTTGTAATGAGTATTTAAATGTATATACAGCAGGGCCGTAGGAAAATCGATAATTGGGGGCCTCATATTCATATACTCATGTTCTGCATTATTCACTTCTTTTGAAATCGATTGTTTTTACGGTCTGTAAACATGAATATATGAATATGAGCCCCCCGATTATCGATCTTCCTACGGCCCTGATACAGGGTGTATAAAAAACTGAACAAATTCGAAATTGCTCTCAATTTCGCAAAACAGCTATTAGTAGCCAGTTTTTTTATATATATAGCTTCTTTGGGTACTTATAATGTAGAATAATGAAAACAATTTCTCGAACTCAAATTTTGTAAACCAGGGGGTGTCTTTTCCAACAAACTAAAAATTGCTTGTGCACAAATTTTCAAAGCTTTATTACTTTAATCGTATTTTGAGTTAATGGATGGAGTTTTTAATTACTGTACAAAAAATTTCAGCCAATTTTCTTCAGTTTAAGCCCTTTAATTAACTATTCACGCAAACTTACATTTTTTCCTAAAAAATCAGCCTTTTGCATGCTTAATTATAACTTTGCCTAATTTGCATATGAGTCAGCAATATGCAAATTAGGGCTGATTTTTTAGGAAAACATGAATAGTTAAAGGGGCTTAAACTAAAGCAAATTGTCTGAATTTTTGTACTAAAAAGTAATTAAAAACCCAACAAATTTTCCATCTATTAACTGAAAATACGATTAAAGCTTTTAAATTTCGTGCCCAAGTCATTTATTTCGTTAGAAAACAAACACCCCCTGCTTTAAACAATTTGAGTTCGACTATTTTTTTCTTCATTATTCTACATTATGGCTACTCAAGGAATCTATATATATAACAAAAACTTGATACCACCAGCTGTTTCGCGAAATTGAGAGCAATTTCAAATCTGTTCAGTTTTTTTTATGCACCCTGTTTGTTATTTACCGTTTAGGTCGGTCCGTACTGGAAAAATATTTCCCCTTGGTATCAAAACTGTCGCTCGGCCTCATTAACATTCCAGTATTGTGAACTGCCTTTGAGATCAGTATTGTTGCATTGCTGCATAATCAAAACATCGCTGACCTGACCTATATATATATATATATATATATATATATATATGAACATGCAGATTCTCTCTAAGAAACTGTAGAAATGTCCCACGATATTGGTTTTCAGCAGAACATAACTGACCCAAATACATCCGGACATTCAAGCCCTGATGACGTAAGTACACTGAATTTAATCATTCACATGCATATATGATTACAGTTACAAGTTAATGAAGTTATACTGTTCCATATATAAATTACTTTAATTAAAATTAAATAATCTAAATTGGCCATTCGCGCGACAAAATTCGCTACTGGAAAACCGGCTTTAAAGCCATCTTGAATTTGTCAACCAAGAAAATGGCGCCAACGTAAACAAAAAGTGCCCAAAGCATTGTAGTTGACAATGTCTCTTTGATAAATTATTACAATTATGATTAAAATACATAGAGTGTAGAGTGAAATAAGGCCGAAATCAATTGTCAACTTCTACAAGTCATAGGTTTTTTAGCATTCAATATGCTTCAAGTAAAATAGCTACATTGTTAAATTAAAGTGGCCCATGCAACGAAATTTTTACCTTATTTTTTGTTTTTCTAAAAGTATTGCTGGAGTTATGAAGAATTACGTTTACAGTTTCGTCATATCTCATCTCATTCTCAAGTTATCGCACTCTCTATATTTTGAGTTGTGACGTCACAAGTATGAGTTGAGATAATGGCAATAACAAGAAAGTATGATATCGATCTTGGTGAGTATTTAATAAAATTCAATGAAACTTGCTACACTTAGTGTGTGCACCAATATGAATATTTTTGGCAGGTCATGTAGTTATCATAGCAACACACTAGTCCCCAGTCTCTTCTCTTCCTTTTCACAACTTTAATTTCCTCCTGTAGACCTCTTGTACTGGGGCCGGTTGTTCAAAGCTGGGTTAGCTTAACCCTAGGTTAACCTAAAATTCAAAGCAAACTTCCCGACAGCTTGTCTACAAGTTTGGAAATATTTCTTCAGAGATCTTGTCTGGATCGATAGGACTTTACTTCTCTGAAGGTTTGAAATAAACAGACGTGCAAGAAACACACCAACTAAAACAGCAGATTAAATTTTAACCCAGGGTTAGCGCTAATCCAGCTTTGAACAACCGGCCCTAGAATGTTTACATATCATAACTGTTTAAACTGATCACAATACCTACACTTATTATAAAGTTGAAAAGCAGAAATTGCTATTTATTTCGTTCGAAATGGATCATATAGAAATTGTAAGAGAAGGGACTGGGGACGAGGACGAGTGTGTTGCCATAACAACCATATAAACAAGCCAAATTGTTGACCTTGTTGCATCCACTAAGTGTACCAAGTTTCATTGAATTTTATTAAATACTCACCAAGATATCATACTTTCTTGTTATTGCCATTATCTCAACTCATATACTTGTCACAACCCAAAATATAGAAAGTGCGATAACTTGAGAATGAGATATGACCATACTGTAACGTCATTCTTCATCACTCTGGCAGTACTTTTTAGAAAAACAATAAAAAATGAGGTAAAAATTCGTTGCATAAGCACTTTAAACATAGTCATCCGATAAAACAATTTGAAATATGAAAAAACGGGCGACTAAAATTAATACATTTATTTTTACATGTAAGTTTTAATATTCTTTTTCGGTTTTAGGCAAATACAGTAAAAATATACTTGTTATTATGGAGTATAGTTTAACTGCAAGTTTAACTATTACAGTAATTAACAACCATATTACAAATGTGCTTCAAAAACTCATTAATAATTCATGAAGCAATTATCCAATCTTGAGTAAGAAATTAGTCACGTGCATACGTCTTTATACCAGCTAAAAAACACTTTAACAAAAGGCCATTGTTATGCAAACTATATAAGGATTTTTATATAAAGATTTTTATATAAAGATTTTTCATATTCAGATTTGACTTATTATGCAAACGTTTTTGAAGCCATTTAAAAAACTCGCTGCGCGCGAGTGGCTTTAGACCTAATAAAACACTCCTGCTCGTTTTTTAAATAGTACATAAAACCCACACGTAAAAGCAAGTACACATGGAATGCAAGATCGTAAATTTAGGTCGAAATCAAGCTTCTTAAAGCCCAGTTCTCATTCAGGGCTGACGTCGGCGATGCCCATTGTCGTTGATCATTGATGAGTAAAATCTTTCGTCTATTCAAGCTCATAAATACATAATATAACTGCGAAAGACGGTCACTAGGTAGACTTAACAGAGCTGAATAATGTGACTATAACTGCGGTTGGGCGATTTTATACAAAGTACAGTAATACACGAAATACTACGGTATGGTCATCATGTCCACTATAAGAACTATAATTCATTATTTGGTACTTCTTACCGTGTTATTCTTGTTTTGTTAATATTACGAACATAAGATTTTAAAAAAGGGCTTGTGCATTTCCAATATTGAAATTAATCTAATCTATATTTTGAAGGGATGCATTTTATACGCACAATTTGTAACGTGACCTAAGTTGCTATGCTATGATAGGAACTTACAAACATTGAAGAATTTCCAATGCATGTACAGTACTGGATTAATTAACCATGATTTAACCACGTACCTGGCAAATAAATAAGTATTTTTGATTCATATCCATTGTGCAGAACACTGATCAAGATGCAGCCTTAAATGATGATAATGGTTTGGATAGCAAATTGTCAGACGATGATAGTACTGAGTCAACTGATGATGAAATTTGGCCAGATGTATCTGAGGAGATACTGGATCAAGACATCTCATCCAATGAAGCTCTTCCAGATCCTATACCAAAGCGGAGAAAAGTGCAAGTTGTTAACTCTATTCTCCAGTGGTTGTTGTATTTTATCTTAATTTGGCAAGGTGTATGTCACTTAAGTGATAATGGGCTTGCATGGTTGTTGCGTTTTCTTCTGCAATTCCTTAAAGTGCTGAATATTCATGTAACTGGTGAGCTTTTAACTGAACTGATAGCTATTTTTGCGACCTCGTTGTATGTATATGGTTCGCCAGTTACTAGATTTAGATCGCGACAATTTCAACAAGTATGTTGTTTGTCCCAAATGCTCTGCATGCTATGAATACAATGAATGCGTTTCGTGATGTTGATGGTCGACACATTGTCAAGAGATGTTCAAGCAAGCATTACTCATGAGGGAAAATACATTTCTGCAACGGAAAACTGGTAAAAAAAGTTACTTTGAAAAACAATGTTATCAAATATTATCCAATTTATACTTACTGCTATTCAAGCGTTGTAAACACTTTAGAAAAACTCCTTAAAAAGCCGGGATTTCCTGCTAAATGTGAAGAATGGAGAACGAGACACACAGAATCGGAACAGCTAACAGATATGTTTGATGGTCAGCTTTGGAAAGATTTTCAGAAATATAACGGTGTCGATTTTTTGAATGCTCCCAGAAATTACGGACTTATGCTCAACTTCAACTTCTTTCAGCCAATGAAACATAGGAAGGATTATTCTGTTGGAGTACTTTACCTGGTGTTGCTAAATTTACCGCGCGCAGAACGCTTCAAATGGGAAAACGTTTTAGTAGTTGGCATCATTCCTGTCATGGGGAAGGAACCCAAGAATTTAAATCCATTCCTAAAGCCGTTAGTTGAAGAATTAAAAGCACTGTGGAAAGGAGTTCGCTTGCAGTCTAGTCTTAGCACAATATCCTTAATATTCAGAGCAGCTTTGTTGTGCACCTCTTCAGACATACCAGCCTCAAGAAAACTATGTGGATTCAAAGGCCACAGTGCTGAATTGGGGTGTTCGCGGTGTCTTAAGAAATTTCCGGGTGGCTTTGGCGAAAAGCGAGATTACTCTGGTTTCGAAGAAGAAAACTGGCAGAAACATAAGAATGAAGAGCACAGGCGTCAAGCAAAAAAGATGTCACGATGTAAGACAAAAAAAGAAGAAGCTAAGCTGTCAAGAAAGTACGGAATAAACTACTACAGTGAACTTTTAAAACTAGAATATTTTGACGTAGTCAGATTCTGTTCTATTCACCCAATGCATAATCTGTTTCTTGGAACGGCGAAATATATTTTTAAGCACTGGGTAAGAGACGGAATTCTGAACAAAAAAGACCTTGAGACATTGGAAAGTAGGATAGATAGACTGGAGGTACCTGTTGACATCGGAAGACTGCCGAAGGTAATTTCATCAAATTACGGTTCCTACACAGCAGAACAATGGAAAAATTGGACGCTCATATACTCCTTATATGCTCTAAAAGATGTCTTACCAGAACAAGATTTTAAATGCTGGCAGTCTTGTGTGTTGGCTTGCACGTATCTGTGCAAACCTATTCTTTCCAACAACAACATCATAAAACAAATAACAGGTCCATTGAATTGCAACTTATGCGTAAGCTAACAACATGACGGTTTCTCGACAACATGACGCTGGACAAACATTTACAACCTTACTTTGACGATGTCGTAACCATAGCAAGAAACGACTCTAAAACTATTTATTCGGCTTTTGCACTAACCAAACTCCTAAGTTTCTTTAATACTGACGTTATGGCACCTTTGAAATCCATTAATTGGAGTAATATTTCAGCTGGAAACCTACACCTTTGATACAAAGAAAGAAGTCTTGATAACGATGATCTGGCTGTTCTGCTTAAAGTGTATAATACCATGTTTCCAGGCAAGAATATCATAAGTGAACAGCTTAGCAGAACTATTCGGAAATATGGCACGATTGAGATATTCAACCAACAATTTGGGTCAAAGTTGGCTTATAGAAGTAAGCGATCAACGGGAGTGTTAGCAGATTGGCCTAGATTAGACGGTGAAATTGATGAAACTTGCAACGGTATGTCCTTTGGAATGATAGAGTTTTATTTTTCCCACTTGTTGAACTTTAGTGGAGAATTTATCAAGTACTACTTTGCATGTGTAACGTGGCATAAATCAGTGGACGACACAAACTTTAACTCGGTAAACCCTTTGCATGTGGCAAGTAAGGATGATAAACTACCAACTGGTGCATCGCAATTTCTATCAGTTCAGCGTATTTCAAGGAAATGCGCAATTGCAAATGAAGAAAATGAACACATGGACAAAAGGTACATTCTTTCACCTTTGCCACGTCATTTTGTTTCCTAATTATATCAAATAGTACATTGGAGTGCATTATGGAAAATTTTCTCCGCATAGTTTCTCGTTGTCACAATATTGTAGCTGCGCTAATTGCCAACACCATACTGAAATGTTTTATGCCAATGGTGTTTTATGCCAAGCATTTAGGAATTACCATGCAATGCAATGTGACCGGAGATGCACTTTCGATTCAAATAAGTTGAAAAGATTATTAATAATACGGTACATAAATTTTCGTTCCATGAGTACAAAAATATTATTTTGCCATTGACTGTAATTTTGACTGCTAAAGACACACAGTTACCGTTTGAGTGATGTTTTTTGAGTGCGATATGAACCAATCACAAATCACAAACATTTCAAGTTTGAATATTAGCATACATGTAATGTACAAAATGACATCGCTCAGATGGTCACTGTCTTAAAATATTAGAATATGATTTCTAATATAGCATTGTAAATTCTGAACGCTGATTTGCTAAGAACGGTGTTTAATATATACCGTAAACCTCCGACTATAAGCCCCCCTCCCAAATATAAGCCCATCCCCAGAATATAAGCCCACCACATATACTAAC
>CACRXK020008281.1:0-12728 GCA_902702795.2 Paramuricea clavata
CTCTTCATCCTTGTTCATCTCTCGTCATCCTTGGTTAAATCGACTCAGAATTGTCCTAATATACAAAAAATTCTCAAAATATGAGTTTTCAGCTGTTTGGAGGAGCGATTTAGAGTCTTTTTTTGAAAAATAATGGCAAAAAGAAATAAAGAAAAAATTATACGAAAGTTTTACCTGGGAACGGTCCACAACATTCGCTCATGATGGCCACAGTCTTTACCACTATACCATGAAGGCAATGATGTAAACAGCTAAAAAATTGCAGAATCGCTGTTTTGCGTTATACTAGCCGTATGTAGATATTTTCGATTTCACCCTACAGAAGAATTCTCTTCAGAGCTCTTCATCCTTGTTGATCTCTCGTCATCCTTGGTTAAATCGACTCAGAATTGTTCTAATATACAAAAAATTCTCAAAATATGAGTTTTCAGCTGTTTGGAGGAGCGATTTAGAGACTTTTTTGGAAAAATAATGGCAAAAAGAAATAAAGAAAAAATTATACGAAAGTTTTACCTGGGAACGGTCCACAACTTTCGCTCATGATGGCCACAGTCTTTACCACTATACCATGAAGGCAATGATGTAAACAGCTAAAAAATTGCAGTACTTGAATACTCGCTGTTTTGCGTTATACTAGCCGTATGTAGATATTTTCGATTTCACCCTACAGAAGAATTCTCTTCAGAGCTCTTCATCCTTGTTCATCTCTCGTCATCCTTGGTTAAATCGACTCAGAATTGTTCTAACATACAAAAAATTCTCAAAATATGAGTTTTCAGCTGTTTGGAGGAGCGATTTAGAGACTTTTTTGGAAAAATAATGGCAAAAAGAATAAAGAAAAAAGAAAAAATTATACGAAAGTTTTACCTGGGAACGGTCCACAACTTTCGCTCATGATGGCCACAGTCTTTACCATTATACCATGAAGGCAATGATGTAAACAGCTAAAAAATTGCAGTACTTGAATACTCGCTGTTTTGCGTTATACTAGCCGTATGTAGATATTTTCGATTTCACCCTACAGAAGAATTCTCTTCAGAGCTCTTCATCCTTGTTCATCTCTCGTCATCCTTGGTTAAATCGACTCAGAATTGTCCTAATATACAAAAAATTCTCAAAATATGAGTTTTCAGCTGTATGGAGGAGCGATGTAGAGACACTTTTGGAAAAATAATGGCAAAAAGGATAAAGAAAAAATTATTCGAAAAGTTTCGAGGGTTTTACCTGGGAACGGTCCACAATTTTCGCTCATGATGGCCACAGTCTTTACCATTATACCGTGAAGGCAATGATGTAAACAGCTAAAAAATTGCAGTACTTCAATACTCACTGTTTTGCGTTATACTAGCCGTATGTAGATTTTTCCGATTTCACCCTACATAAGAATTCTCTTCAGAGCTCTTCATCCTTGTTCATCCCTCGTCATCCTTGCTTAAATCGACTCAGAATTGTCCTAATATACTAAAAATTCTCAAAATATGAGTTTTCAGCTGTTTGGAGGAGCGATTTAGAGACGTTTTTTGAAAAATAATGGCAAAAAGAATAAAGAAAAATTTATACGAAAAGTTTCGAGAGTTTTACCTGAGAAAGGTCCACAACTTTCGCTCACGATGGCCTCAGTCTTTACCACTATACCATGAAGGCATCGGTGTACACAGCTAAAAAATTGCAGTACTTCAATACTCGCTGTTTTGCGTTATACTAGCCGTATGTGGATTTTTTGCATTTCACCCTGGAAAGAATTCTCTTCAGAGTTGTTCATCCTTGTTCATCTCTCGTGATCCTTGGTTAAATCGACTCAAAATTGTCCTTATACAAAAAATATCTAAAAATGAATATTCAGCTGTTATATAGGAGGTGCATGCGATTTAGAAAGTTTTTTTGAAAAATAATGGCAAAAAGAAATAAAGAAAAATTATACGAAAAGTTACGAGAGTTTTACCTTGATGTGAACGATAGAAACAGGTAACAAATTACGTTACTTCAATACTGTGTTTATAGCTGTACTGTAGATAGTGTTTTTCGATTTCACACGGCATCATAATTCTCTTGATCGCGCGTTGTTCAGTTAAATCGACTCAAAATTGTCTAAATATAGAAAATATTATCAAAATATGGGTATTAAACAGTTATGACAAGCGATTTGAATACTTTTGGAAGAATAATGGCAAAAAGAAATAAAGAAAAAATTATACGAAACGTTACGAGACTTTTACCTGGGAATGGTCCACAACTTGTTTACCACTATACCATGTCAACGATGGAACAGGTAACAAATTATATTACTTCAATATTGTGTATATTGCTGTACTGTAGATAGTGTTTTTCGATTTCACCCTGCATAACAAAATTGTCCAAATATACAAAATATTATCAAAATATTAGTGTTAAGCTATATCAGGAGCGACCTGAAAACTTTTGGAAAAAATATGGCAAAAAAAAAAAATAAAGAAAAAATTATTTGGGAGTTTTAGCTAGGAATGGTCCATAACTTTCGCTCATGATGGCCTGGCTGTTTACCACTATACCATGATGTCAACGTTGAAACTGGTAGCAAATTACATTACTTCAATATTGTGTTTATTGCTGTACTGTAGATAGTGTTTTTCGATTTCACCCTGCATAACAAAATTGTCCAAATATACAAAATATTATAAAAATATTAGTATTAAGCTTTTACTAGGAGCAATCCGAAGAATTTTGGAAAAAATATGGCAAAAAAAATAAAGAAAAATTATACGGGAGTTTTACCTGGGAATGGTCCGCAAGTTTCGCTCATAATGGCCTCGGTGTTTACCACTATACCATGATGTCAACGATGAAACTGGTAACAAATTACAAGAGACAATACTTAAATATTTTATTTTCCGTTGTACTAGCTGTATGCAGATATTTTAGATTTCACCCTATATAAAATTCTTTTCATCGCTATACATCGTTGTTCATGCCCTCGTCATCGTTGGTTAAATCGACTCAAAATTGTCTAAATATACAAAATATTATCAAAATATGACTACTAAGCTGTTATGTGGAACGATTTGAAGACTTTTGGAAAAAATAATGGCAAAAAGAAATGAAGAAAAGATTATACGAAAAGTTACGAGACTTTTACCTGGGAATGGTCCACAACTTTCGCCCATGATGGCCTCGGTGTTTACAACAATACCATGTCAACGATGGAAACAGGGAACAAATTACATCATTTCAATATTGTGTTTACTCCTGTACTGTAGATGGTGTTTTTCGATTTCACCCTGCATAAGAATTCTCTTGATCGCGTTGTTCAGTTAAATCGACTCAAAATTGTCTAAATATAGAAAATATTATCAAAATATGGGCATTAAACAGTTATGAGAAGTGATATGAATACTTTTGGATGAATAATGGCAAAAAGAAATAAAGAAAAAATTATACGAAACGTTACGAGACTTTTACCTGGGAATGGTCCACAACTTTCGCCCATGATGGCCTCGGTGTTTACCACTATACCATGATGTCAACGACGGAAACAGGGAACAAATTACATCATTTCAATATTGTGTTTGTTCCTGTACTGTAGATAGTGTTTTTCTATTTCACCCTGCATAATAATTCTCTTGATCGCGTTGTTCAGTTAAATCGACTCAAAATTGTCTAAATATACAAAAGATTATCAAAATATGAGTATTAAGCTGTTATGAGGAATGATTTGAAGACTTTTGGAAAAAGAATGGCAAAAAATAAAGTGTTATTTTCTGCTGGCTGAGGTACGAAAGAAGCAGAAAATGTTTTCTCACACAAGGCTGGGAGCCCGATTGTGAATCGGGTGTGTTCGGGTGGTGCAGGTTAAGACAGCACATGTTGTTGTTGCTTCCGCAACGCTTGACATAAATCCCCACCCGCCCGCCCGTTAATTATAGTCAGATGCAGTGGACGTTTATATAACTTATTAGTATTTGTAACTCCTCAGTAATTTTTATGTAAATAACGTAATTATGTTGCAGAGCTATGTATGATTAGCTGTGTTAGCTGTTATTGTGTAAATAAAAGTCAAGCTTGCGGCGGACGGCTGCAGCAGCTCCCAGCAGTGTGTGAGAAGAAAACATTGTACGAAAAGTTACGAGACTTTTACCTGGGAATGGTCCACAACTTTCGCTCATGATGGCCTCGGTGTAACGATGGAACAGGTAACAAATTACAATAAAACTCTTAATCACTTTTTAATCACTATTTTGTACTTAAATCGTGGCTAACTTATGTAGTCAGCGTTAACTGTAGTTAAAACGTAGTTAGAGTTAACTATATCATTTAGGGTATCGTTAAGCCCTTGGCAAACTATAGGAAACATTGATATGCCCTGATTATTGGATTTGTCACTGATAATTCACGAAGTTGTCAAGGAAGACGTCATATCAGAAAAACCATTGAAGAGAAATTTTCCGCACACGTTTTTCTGCCATCGAGATATGTAGACAAACGTGAAGATTTTCGAAATCAGCATTCTCTTGGCTTTCTTCACTAAAAATTTGGTAAAGTTACACAGTTTATACATGCTGACATGCACCTAAAATTCGTTGCGCCATGTTCAATAGACTAAATTGTATAGGAGGGAACATTTTTCAGTAAAATTTGAATAATGAAAAGCAACACTTACTTGGGATTTTCAATTGCTATCTATAACCTATCTTCTCTGTGAATGTTTCCTAACAATATAAACTCTTCAAACGCTATATCGCTTTGGTTTTTTGACGAAAACAAAATATCTTTTTGCACGTTTCTCTAAGACGACCTAGGGCCCATTCCATTACACGAAGAAACATGATATATAACTGGCAAACAGTTACATTTTCAGTCTAACGAAGACATCTCAAGTAAAAACGGCCTTCTTCCTCGAGTTTTTCTTGTTTGAATAGTAAACTTCCCGCCTATTTGCAAAACTATTTTGAATGAAATTCCCGCCTATTTGCAAAATGTGAGTCCACAATCATGTTAAAAATGCTTGTGCGCGGTAGTTAATCACACTTTACTTTATGTAATTTTACTGTTTGCAAGTTAACTACGTGAAATTATATCATCCGACAAACTACGTTTTGTGCAACGCAATTAAATCGTGTAAATAACCAGTGTGACCATATATGCAAATTTTTTTACTAAAGCTGCTTAAAATTGGTTGGCTGCCCCCTCCTGTTCTTAATGTTGCAGTTGTTTAAAGCAGGTGGGGTTGTCTAAGGGCATCCAACCGGATCTGGTAATAAAATGTACTAAACCTGGTCACACTGTAAATAACTAATCATAGGATTTAACTACAGTGATTAACGCTTGTTTTTATACAACCGGCTTGATCTGCCAGCTAAGCCAACCACAGGCCCGAACAATTAGCCTTTCTAAGCAAATTTACCATCCAAAGTCAAAAAAATATAAAAAGTCCCTGTTATGTTGCTTTATCTCGCAGACTTCGGATGAAAAGCCACCCAAAAATGCGGCGTGAGAAAGGCTAATTCGATTTCTCCAGAGCCAGCCACATAAGCCATGCCCACCCTTAACCTGCGAACGGGCATGCTCGGGGAACGAGATTGCTGCGACAGCTGTCTTTATAATCCTTTATATGGATTATTTTTCACACATGAAATACAGCAAACAGTGATTGGATAAATCAATAAAAATAAAATGCTTCGTTTTATAACAAGCATTCCTCGTTACATCAACAAATCTCAAATGTTTAGCTATAAACGTCAGCTATCGACAACACGATTGGTGAAGAACAAATTTACTTGGAAGTTGATGTGCTTAGGTGCTATCTCATCGGGATTCTATTTCATTTATATTAGCATCCAAAATGGCTATACTGCAGAGAGAAAAAAGAAAGTTATAGTCCTTGGTTCAGGCTGGGCTGCAGTCAATTTTATACGCAATTTGAAGCCAGAATTGTACGAGTTGTCTATCGTTTCTCCAGCCAATTACTTCCTGTTTACACCGCTTCTGCCGTCAGTCACGGTAGGCACTGTGGAAGTACGCAGTGTTGTTGAGCCAATTCGTAATCTCATTCATAAAAAACACAAAAATACAGTGAATTTTTACGAAGGGGAATGCATTGATGTGGATGTCGAAAATCAGACAATACGCTGCAAAGATAACTCGGGTATTAACTCAAACCGGATATCGATGTTCTCTTGCAATGCAATATATTTGTGTCACAACATTAAATTGCAATGTTGATCACCAAATTGCTTGGAGAAACTTGCAAGGGCTTTTGACAAGTTGGCTTTTTAATAGGCGGCAAAAGCAGTTGCAATATTCTCCGAGCTATTTGGTGGTCAACATTGCCTCCCTTGGAATTTCCAATGAAAATGAGATTTTTTGTCTATTTTTAGCTGGAATTTCCAAAGATTTTTTATTCAATTTTAATCCATCCCATGGGTTAGGGTGGAATTTCCATATTTATACTTTGATTAGTAGCTATCCCTTGGAAAATTCCTTATTTTTATCATATGCGTTGGAATTTCTTGACCATCTCATGCATATTTTTCATTTTGCTTAAAGCCGATCTTTTCTCAGTGTTTAACCTATACTTAGTCAATACTCATAGTACCCCTACAAGGTACTGTATTTTATTTACAACACCTTGACAGGTCTGGAGTAAGGAAAATGTAGACTGTCATTGGCCTGGACATTTTTGAAAATCATTCTCTAATTGACCCTGCAGGTATAGATATATAATTATACATACATTGTATATAGTTGACTCAATGTTCCTTTTTCAGCTATTCTTGGCAGCAAGTCAGAATACACCTTGGACTATGATATTTTGATTGTTGGCATTGGTTCTGATAATGCTACATTCAACATTCCTGGGGTAAAACAACACTGTCATTTTCTCAAGTCTGTTGAAGATGCTTGTAAGTTACGCAACACGGTGATGGATTGTTTCGAGACTGCAGCAATACCTGGCCAACCTCAGAATGAAATTGAAAGATTGCTACATTTTGTTGTTGTTGGAGCTGGCCCAACAGGCAAGTAATAATTTAATAAACCTTGTTTATACTGTCCTGTTTGAATACTGTACTTTGTTAAGTATTGTTTTGGTTATCGTTCCATGTTTCACACACCAATATAGGTTAGGGGTTAGGTTTAAGGTTAGGGTGTGCATACAGTATATGTAAAAGGAGGTATCCAGTTGACTTTGCAGTACCGGTACACTATAATATCTATTACATAACGTTTACTATATTGGTGCACGAAGCATGGAACGATTACCATTGTTTCAATGGTCCAACATAGATTTGAACAAATTTATTTTTAGGTGTTGAGTTTGCAGCGGAATTGAGAGATCTTGTGCGGGATGATTTAAAACGTCTCTACCCACACTTGATCAATTATTGCAAAGTAACCTTGGTTGAAGCCTTGCCTCAGATCTTGAATGCTTATGATGAAAATGTAAGAAATGTTGTATTTATGTCCATATTCTTGGTGACGTACTGTACACTTCCAACTAAGATGAATTCAGGAGTTAGAAGCAAAACAAAATAATACTTGAAGGCAGTGAGGCAAACTATTCAAACTTTACTTTTACTAAGTAAACACTCTAAACTTCATTAGATACATCTACAAAAATAAACCACAGCATACTCTAATAATAGAATGTTTCTCCTAGATCAAAGAATATACTACAAACCACTTTAAGAAAGATGGAATCAATATTTGGACAAAACACATGGTCACTAAAGTTGAGAAAAACTGTGTGACAGTGAAGAAAATGGAAACAAATGAATTAATTGAAGTTCCATTTGGAACATGTGTTTGGTCAACAGGCATTGCACCACAAGATCTCACCAAGAAAATTATGAAAAAAATACCTGGACAAACAAACAGGTAATCATGTTATTCAGACTACATGTTGTAAAATGTTTAATGAACCTATTGACAAGCACTTTCCACACGATGAGTAAAATAGTATGGCATTAGACAGAGTAAAATACTACTAAAGTACTGTAGGGCGCATCAGGGGTGCATTGCCACTAAAAAGGTTAAGTTTGAAATCAGGTACGTACAGTACATGTGAAGGACCGTCTATATTTGCATGTTTCTTCAGACATGCCTTGTTGACTGATTATTATCTGCAAGTGAAGAACTCCAATGGTCATATTTATGCTATGGGGGATTGCTGTACTATCGAACAAAGAAAACTTCTATCCGATGTGAAGGAAATATTTACTGAAGCTGACAAAGATAGTGATGGAAAACTAAGTTTGGAAGAATTTAAAGGTAAACCAAGAAATGTTGTTCCAATTTTGAGCTATGTGTACCAGACCAACACAAGAGAAACATCAACATTTCAAATACAGCCCTGCATGATCCTCAATATTTATTCTGTTCACTCTAGCTGCTATGGAGCATGCACGGTACAAGTATCCTCAGATCTGTAAACATTTTTCTGGTGAAGATTGGGATAACAGCTTGCAAAGGTAAAATCCTTCACATCAGTATTTATTTAGAACTAGGGCAGACTTCGCTCAATGTGAGTCATTTCTCATGACTGAATCCTATTAAATATTTTCCATTTAGTGCATTTAACGAAGCAGATGCAAATGCAGATGGATGTCTTGGAATTAAAGAATTTGAGAAACTTCTCAAAACCGTTGACAACAAATTAACCAGTCTACCTTGCACAGCTCAAGTTGCAAGTCAGAAAGGGAAATATTTGGGCAAGTTATTTTCACAGCATTCAGACGTCATTGGCGAGGCAAGCGACCTGAGTGAACAAGGAGTGAAACAGTTTGAGTACAATCATATGGGAATGTTCGCCTATATTGGAGATGATAAAGCCGTATTGCAGTTTCCAGTGATAGGATCGTTCAAAGGTCTGGGTGCTATGTATTTGTGGAAAGCTGCTTATTTCAACGAATCTGTTACAACCCGAACCAAGTGTTTAATTCTGTTTGATTGGATCAAAAGTCGGCTTTTTGGGAGAGACACTTCAAGAATTTAGACTGTAAGTAGTTTTTAATGAGGATTCTGATGTTTATATAATTATAGAACAAGAAACGGTTCTTGCTGATTGTAAATGTTTCATGCTTTCTTTGAATATACCTTATAATGTACAGCGTGACTCATACTGAATTATCAACTAAATAAATGAAGATGTACATTTTTTTGCAAAGGACATCATTTGAAATGTGATTGTACAAATTAAAGTTGTTTTTTTTACAATATTGAGGTTTCTCACGTGGTGCAATTATTTTGCATAAAATGAATGCCAAGTTTATTTAATTTTAGTTGCCAACCTTTTCTTGAGAGTCTTTTCAAATATCAAAGTTGGAGGAAAGATTGCTGTTGAGGGTATAACATGTTTTTCATTCAGCATTGTCATTAAAATGATGTAATTGCCCAAGCCACTTTATTTTCCTTTTTGGATTGTGGGTCTAATCAAGAAAAACAGAATGAAAGTGGGTGACTGACATGATATGTGACCAACGCAAGATTTCTTACCCAGCACTGAATGTTTGTCCACCACCACTGAGAATAAGATATGGTGTTTGCCCTTGCTTCTGTTTCTCAGAGAACAATGCCACTGTATTAAGTGGAGTATCACCTGCATTCATCTTCTTTAGAGCCTAAAAAGAGTTTTATCATAATATCAAGGTTTGAAAGGCATTTTTTATAAGTTTTTTTTTTACAGTATTGAAAAGTATATTACCATGTCATCAGCGAATTTCTTCTGTCTTTTCTCACTCTTTAACTTCCCCGGAATCTTCCCATGAAACTTGTGTGAAAGATATCGGAATGCCTGTGGGGCAGCAAATATCGTAAGTACATGTTTGTTTCAGCCTCGCAACTCCTGAACCCACACAGGGTTGTTTGTACCTACACAAAATGAATCCGCTCTTGAACGTTTTTAACAGCAACGAAAAAGTTTACCTCCTTTGGGTTCATATGTCGTCCTTGTTCGTCAACGTATTCAAGTTTCACATCAGGTTTATAACCAGCTTTTTCTTTGAACGCATTAGGGTTATATCTCTCTCTGTCACGATCTCGACCTCTGCAAACAAGAAGTACATCTATTTGTTTCATTTTTCACAGAATCTTTGAAAACCACACTTAAACTACTACCTTTCCCTTAATCTGTCTCTTTCCTCGTCTCTGAATAAGAAAACAAGATAGATTTTACCTCGTGACAATCGTTACTCGAGTGATAATCATTACTCAAGTCTAGTAGTTACCTCATTTTCTCCTCATCAATGACCTTGACAGTCTCAGGGAGAGAAAGACCACCTGCAAATTTTCTCTCTTTTTTATCACTTTCAATCAAACCTACATGAAAACAATTCAAATGAGTTACAGTGCCGCTCACCTATATCCATGTGTATCGGATTTGACACGTATCTAATGCGTATCAATTGAGTATCACATGACATGCATATCATTGCATGTGAATATTGTCAATATTCCTGATGAAGGGTTTTCGCTCGAAACGTTGAAGCTTTCGATCTCCCTGTATTTTCCATTACCTTTCTTTTGTACTAACGTGAGTGCAGCACCAACACCCAGTCCTAATGTTGGCTCATCATCCAAAACATTTGTATCTTTTGACTAAACAAGTGAAATCAATAAAGTTAACATATCCTTGCAACTACAGTACACATCTAAAAGTTGGATAAAACAAGTTTTTCATAAACATACACTCGTTCTTTGAAAAACCTTTTGCATGATGCATTAAAATTGCACGAGAGATATTGTTTATGTAACCTACCGTTGATTCATTATTTATACCAGGTAGTTTATTATCTTTCACCACTTCCCAACCTCCTGCCTCGTCACCAGGCCTTTCCACATCCATGTCCTGCAAATGGAAATATTGATTGCTAAACACTGAACAATGACAACAATTGTCAGCCAACTTCAAGTATAGAGTATCGTAAAGTAAACTTATATAGTCAACCTATACCTCATCCAGATCGTCGAGATCTGCTCGATTTCCTGATGCGCCTGTAATAATGAAAATGTCAACATAATATTAAAACATTATGAAATGTCTCTTCTGGTGAGAAGGCTTTGATGGAAAAACATCAGAAACAATACTAACCGTAAGTCGGTATTTCTCCGAGGGTCCGACAGAATTCTGAAGTCGAGTCTAGAACAATTGTGCCTGGGAACAAAATTACAAAACGTCCACAGTATTTAGGCTTGTATGAACACTTACAAAACAAACTTATGGTCTCAACAAGATTGTTGACTATGCTATCCAAATTACTTACTTCTGCTAGCTGACTTTGTATCCATGTTATTTGATATTGAAGTTAGTGATTCAATAACCTGAAATAAAGAAATAGATGACCTAACAACTACGTCAGGGGTACTCCTCACATTTCAGAAAAAGTGCGACATGGAATGACCACCTGATACCAAATTGTTGATATGTTAGACCTAGAACAAACAGAAAGTTATGTTAACCTTTTCCGCTCCAACATTTTCCTTCTTTATTTTTGATCGCCGTGATCTAAAAAAAGAACGTTACGAGACTCAATGTATTGCACTATTAATAGTACAACTTGCATAGACTAAAGAAAGTTACCGAGACTCGATGTATTGCACTATTAGTACAACTTGCATAGAACTAAAGAAAGTTATCAATGTAAATACCTCTCGAGAGCTAACTGTAACTCGAGTTGTGCATCATCATCTTCAATTAAAGGTTCTTGATCATTCACGTCAGGACCTTGGATGGCAACTAAATTAACAGGAGTTGATATTCTCTTTATACAAGACGGCAAAATGAGAACAATAATTTATATATTGAACGACCATGATTTTCATACCATCATCAGGGTCTGCCATTTGCCATTCCATAACATCATCCTACATAACAACGTGCCATTAGTTTACTGACTGTCATGACATGAAACAATCTCGCTAAGTACTCACTACCTGTGTGGATTCATGTTTGCTCTTCTTCACCGAAGCTTGTCTTGAATTCCTGAATGAAAAGAAACAGTGAATTATGTTTGCCAGCGCATGACAACAGCAACAGAAAGTTACCTTGATCCATGATCAGCTGTTCTTGAGTTTTCTAATGGTATCAAATCATCTGCCTGTTGAAAATATCTCAGATTTAAACGATGTAGCATTAATCCAATCTCTATTATAATATACCACACAAGACCCAAGCAAGAAATCCTTTCGTGTTTATTCACAAGAGTCTGTATTACCTTGAGCGTTTCTCGCTTTTTAATTTTTCTCCTTTTCTTTGGTTTCTTAAATTTCAACTAAAAGCACAGGAAGGCAGTGTTAATTCTTACTAGGTGTGATTATAGGAATGTTTTAATAACTACACATACCATTTCTTGTTCTGTGTAGTATTCACTTTGCGTTTGTACTTGTGGCAATGTCAGTGACACCTAAGTGAACAGAAAGTCAATTCAGAGCGTTTATGTGTTTCAACAGTCAACATGCACTTGCTACAATTTCCTAAAGGTATTGTGTTACGGTCAGGCTGCGATAATTCGCGCACTTACGTTCCCGAGGTACGCCAATATTATGGTCTGGTATTTTATTTTAAAAATTCAGTATACTGCAGATATTGTATATATATTACATAAATAACAATAGTATAACATTTTTATTTATCTACGTTTCGACTATATTTCAGTCATCATCAGGATAAACTCTAGGAAAGAGTTTAACAATTATAGTATAATATACAGTAAAATAATACACTTGAGGAACAAACAACACATTAACATTTATCTCTCCCC
>CACRXK020008282.1:7300-21142 GCA_902702795.2 Paramuricea clavata
CCCCCCCCGCAAGTGACTGCCACTGTCCTGTAATATTTCCAGATCTCCATCTGTGAATCACTAATGTACAAGTAGTACAACACTCATTGTGTACAAATTCCACTGAACAGGACGTCAGGTGTAGAAGGAGCGATGGAATGGTTGCTACATCATGAATCTGACCCAGACATTGACAAACCTTTAGAACCACAAGTTGTAAATAAAACAGAATCAAGTAAGACAAAATCTCACAAACCTCACAGAAGGAGAGAATTTGTCCCCAACAGAAAAGTAAGTACACAAGTCATTGTGTTTCATGTACTATTATATAAATTCATGTTTTAGTAGGATTAGGTTTCTGCCCTAAGTCTTGGACATTAGAACTCAAATCACTGTACTGTGGGTTAAATTTTTAAACTTTTTTTCCAGGGTGTAGAAAATTTAAAAGACATGGGTTTTCCTGAAGAAGATATCATTAAAGCCTTAAAAGCAACAGGAAATAATCAGAGAGCTGCGGTATGTTTTAATTTAACCCATTCACCTGCAATGCTCCCAACTTTATTATAATTTTACTCTGTATAACTCCAGACAATTGTACTCGTCACGTGAAGAGTCTCGCTTCCTTGATACTCTTCTTAAATCTATTTTTAAATATGCATAGTGCGATTGGTTACTTGGAGAAAGACATGATGTTGTTGATGACAGTGATCCCGGATTAAATCCAGAAAGGTAGGCCATTGATGCAGCCAATTCACATTCTGGGATGCCTTGGATCAAGTCAATTAGATCTCTTAGCTTGTTACTGTGCGAGAAAAGCACTCTTGCATTGAGAGTTTGGTTTGCCAAACATGAAAATACTAAATACAACCTAGGACTTTGTTTTCTCTAGTGCTCTATATGCTGCTATCATGGATAATCCTGCGGTACAGTTGAGTATAACAAACCCCAGGATATTAGCAGGTATGTTCTCATCCACATCGAGTATTATTTACTGATGCATATGGAAATTTACCGATATTCCGATATAAACCACAAGGGCCAATATTGACCGGTAACCAATATTCCATGAATATGTGCATGACCTTGGCCTACTTAATTCCATGCTTAGTATGGTATGTTACAAATAGATCTTGACCCATTGAGCGCCAGCACACGCGCAAGTTCTAGGCAAGTTTTAAATTTGCATTTTCTGTTTTGTAGCTTTCCAAGAAATGCTGGAGAATCCTTCAGCTAACGGACATTATATCACAGACCCTGAGACTGGACCCGTCCTTCTTCAAATATCACGTATCGTGCAAGGTTTTGCTAGATAGCACAATCTCTCTTGTTTGAGAGAGTTTCATTTTCTGCGAATGAAACTTGACGTCCTGCTGTAGCAGCCTTGTTTAGTAGTTGGGCGTAAGAATTTCTTCAGTTGCAGACGATCGCGAAGTCCTGGAAAACTACCACTGTAGCGACTCGAGTCGAAACTTCGCTGAGGACCGGATTACATTGAATACAATACAATTGTCAATTGAATAATTACTTAATATTGTATAAATTATATTATCTATTAATATTTGTATTATATAAATAGCAACGTTGATTACATATAGCTTTGTAGGCATCTCCTACTTCACCTGAGGACGGTGTTCAAAGCTGGCTTAGCGCTAACCCTGGGTTAAAGTTTAACCTGCTGTTTTAGTTTATTGCTGTGCTGAGTGGTTATATTACTACCTGAAATAAACAAGCAGAAATTCGACGTTTCGAGCAAAGGCGCTTCGTCAATTTCACATTGGTACTACCCACACTAGTACAGACAGATTATGTTTCAGTTTATGTATTTCTGCTGACCGTCTGCAACGCAGTTATGTAGGCTAGTCTGTTTATTTCAAAACTTCAGAGAAATGAACTCCTATCGATCCAGACAAGATTTCTGAAGAAACTTTTCCAAATTTATAGACAAGCTGTTAGGAAGTTTGCTTTGAACTTTTAGGTTGTTGACCTAGGGTTAATCAGCATTCGAACACCCGGCCCCAGGGTTATACTGGGTTGCTTGGGTTTAGAAATTCTGTCCGCCAATCGAAAGTGTGACGCCTGCAGATGACATGACGCAATACGGTTAGATGATTAAGGATGCATTATTCATTTTTTGCATCATTTTGACATCAAAATCACTTGACTTGAAGTGGTAGATGAGCTCTGCAGTTACATCTAGACTTTCTGTATCTGCATATTGCAGCTGTATTTTCGGTCAACCGTCTGATATAATTATAACCTCAAGCATATTTTACAGAACTTTATACTACGTGTTTAAAATTTCTACAGTTGGTGGAATCACCTGTTAGGTTAGGTTAGAGGGCCACCAATTTTCTTGCCACGGTGATTTTTTTTCGGTAGAACCGAATTAGTCCGAATAATCCGTAAAAAGATGGACTCGTTGGCCTCTTCACTGTGACAGTGTGCTCCACTTAGGAAATCTGACGAACAGATGAGATGCATGGCATCCGGAACGATTTATACCAGGCAATTAGTGGGTCCTACTTTCGAGTCTTAGTCTCGTTAAAGAAATACAACATTGTTATGGCTAATATTTTAACTCTTTTTAGGAACAAATACAGAATTATTTGTATTGCCAGTTGCAGTATTGGGCAAAACATTTAAACGTCACCCCTAATTAATTGCGATTATCTTGATATATAACATAGTTTTATAGTTTTCCAAATACTGGGTGTACTGTTTCTTTAGCTACAGAAGTACTGTATGTTTTTTTGGATTTTTTCCAGTCAAAAATATTGACCTAAACAGCTGTTCCAAATCTTCCAATCAATGGTTCCAATATGGCGGCCATTTTGTACATGATGCAATCTTGAAAATTGAGCCAATCAGAGCGCAGTATTTAATGTTATCAGAAAAAGGCTCCTTTGTTGTTCTCTGTTTTGAAGAGAAAAATTTCCATAACTTGAAGACAAATATTAATAAACTTTTCTTTTGTGTAATATATCCAACGGTGATCACTCGATATGACGTAGAAAATAAATAAAAGCGCGTTTTAACATGGAATCTTCAAAATACAAAGAAAATAAGGCATTGCGTGTTGAGAAATGTACGACGAGTTGACATATCTATTTATATAATGATATCCATTCAATCAGTAAAGGAACGTTAAAATACAGACGCCGTATATTCAATATGGACTTCGCACTTCAGTTGAAAATGTTATTATGGAAAAATTATACCATGAAAAAGCGAAGACCGGTAATGTACTTTCTGTATTACGTTGTAAAATTGTACTGCATTTTTTTTATATCGGCCACGTAGCTTTGTACTTACTCCCATGTAAATAATTCTTATTTTTTACTCTATTTTGTCTAGTTCGTGGTTGCTTTCGAAATCTTAATCCCTCTAGTTTTGTTTATGGTTTTAATGGGCATTCGTCTCAGACGACAACCTATTGCTATAGACGAAAGTGAGTTCAATATGTTGTAAGATATGGAAAGTAATTATACTTCCCTCGCTCTTATTTATTTGGGATAATTTGCGATAAATTGTCCTAAAGTCATCTTTGTTTACAGTGAAACACTCGCCAAATATATATCCAATTTCTTACTCAATTAATTTCGTGCTAAAAGTTTACAATCCCATGAGTTAAAAGGCAACGTTTAAAATGTAATTTTGAACTACAGGAGTTCTAAATGGCCATGAATAATATTTCCTTTTGGGCTTATGGGTTTAGGCGAGAAGTATGTTTTTTTTTAAATTTATTGTCTTCCTTAATTCTATAGTCAGTTCTATAAAAAATATCCAACTAAAACGTTGCTTTTAGCGTGCATGATTTCCTAGATATCTCACTGTGATTTTTGTGACATTTGACACCTTAATCAGATAATGCCTTTAATATAAAGCCAAATGTCTCCCACAAGCTGAGCTGACCCAAATGACAGTTTTTTTTAAACTATGCAGGCAGGAATGGCCTTGTAACACTTCAATGAGTTTGCTTTAGGGTATAATTGTACATTTATGAGGAGGATTGATTGCTGGGCTGAATGTTAATGCAGTGAGCGACAATGCTCTCCCCTTGACAAGTAAAATCATCTGGTGTTAGACAGAATAAAATGGTAAAATAGGTTACAGTGGAGTGCAATGCAACTTAATGGGTTAATAATTATTTTTAGTAGGAGGCAATTTTCAAGTATTATCAAATGAAATTATTGTGACGGCTTTGTAGTACCCTTGCTGTATAAATAAGCAAGGAGAAGCACAGATTAGCCACCCTAGGAAGTGAAGTCAGTTGTATGGAAACAAATTAAAATATGAAATATATGTCTTACGTGATTTGTGATATGTTAATTTTGCTATCTGATTGTACCAGATTAAGGAACACCTAACATTACATGTTAATTACCTGCATTATGTATGTGCCTTAAATACATGCATGGATATTGGTTGTCTGTAATCCTATGCTGTAATCAGTATGATGATCTAGAAACAAAACAGTTTTCATTGTGTTATGTTTCTGTCTGAGTTTATGTTAATTTGTGCGCAGTCACAGTGGTTGAGCTTATTGTATTTTCGTATTTTGTAACATAAAATAATTGTCCAATTAATAGGGATAGCTGAGGAAAAATGTGCAACCATGATGGAAAATATTTAATTGTAGTTGAGACAAAGGATTTTGTGGCTTTGAAATTTGCTTTGAAATCAGACTATGCTTAAAAGCAGGCAAACTAAAAAGGACCGTGAAAGCAAGGCTCTATTCCAGGTGCCAATTAGGTCATAAAAATTAAGGCCCATTTACAGTTGCAATTTTTGTTGTGATTTATTCTAGTGCAATTTTCTTCTTGTGATGTATGTGAACGAGTAGATGAGTTATGAATGTTCTGGTTATATGAACCTCACTTGAACATTCATAACTCATTCCCATCCATCAGGAGAAAAAAATCTCTTGTAAGATCGCAGTGTAACGAGGCCCTAATGAGGTTATACAAGAGTAGCCTCCCAAATATATACCGACCTTTCTACCAGAAAAGAATTGAATTTATTCCACGCTTTCAATCCATATCGAAAGTTCGACCGAGCAGAAAGAAACGGTAAGGGCTTGGCAACTAGTGAATTTGTGGGCAGGGAGGGGGGGGGACACCCGCCCGCATTAACCACCCCATAAAACAACATTTGTATTGCAATGTCCCCTTATGTTTCCTAATGTAGTCATACAACTTCCACATTCCGGACAAAAATATTGTCTCTTCTGGTTGAAAGGTCGGTATATATTTGAGATTTGGGAGTGGGAAACAAGAGTTGCCTGCGGAGGAGGCTAATACAAGAGTCATCATCTAAATAATACATTTTTGTAACAAATGGCAGGCTTTAGGAAATGCTGATGATGTAGAAATTAAATTCTGTTATTATTTCTATGTTTTAGATATATTTGCAGTGAAAGCATTGCCATCTGCTGGTATAATTCCTCTACTACAAATGTTTTGTCCAAATAAGACACAAAACAAACATGGATTTCCAATTTTTCCTGAATCCAAGTATGTAACACTTACTGTGGACATATATGTTTGTGTTTCATGTTTCTTTGTGTCATATTATATATTAAACACTTTCTGTATGAAGGCTAAAAAAAGCTGTCTTGACAAGAGAAGCACTACTACTCAGTGGCGTAACTAGAGTGTTAAATGAGTGGGGGGTGTATATTCATATATTTGTGTTGTGCCCAACTAATTTCTTTTGAAATGAACTTAAAAATAAAGAAATTCAAAGAAATTCATCGGGCAGAACACAAATATATGAATATACACTCCCCCCAATTAACGCTCTAGTTACGCCTCTGCTACTACTGCACTAGGGCAAGCCTTGCACAATAAGATGGTCAATCAAGTCCACACTTATCACAGACTTCAAAACACATCCACACGCACCTTTTGTCACACTTTATTAAGGCAACAAAGTTTAACCCATTGAGTGGCAGCCCTATAGTACTTATAGGCTTGGTCAGATTTGCCAAAGTATTCTTACAACACAGTTTATTCATTTTAGAACAGACGAACTTTTGATGAATCTGATGAAAATATTAAAACATGTGGATAAAAATCACGGCAAACTGTCTCTTGTGCTTGATGACGATCTTAATTATAATTATGACGAGATTATGAATGATTTATCAAAGAACAACACTTTCTCTAAAAGGAATATTCCAGGTATATTTAATCATAGTTTTTGCCATAGTCAGTGGTGGTAATTGGTTAGCAGGCTGTCCAAAATTACTTGAGGCAGAAACCAAATTGGATTACCATAAAATCACCTTTGCGGTAACCTGGTTTACCAAAACGAAAACTTCTCAGAAGAACTTAGAATTTATTATTTATATGTCCAAATGAATTGTAAAGTAACCCAATTAGATCAGTACAGAACGCGTAAAGAAAATTTAATTATAATATAGCATGTGTAAATTCTGAACGCTGATTGGCTAAGAGCTGTATTGATATAACTCCATGTCAATACAGAAACATCGGAAAATTTATTTCTTTATATTTCTTTATGCTATATTATAAAACAAATATAAAACATTTTTTCCATATTGATATATAGTTATATCAACACTTGTGGAAATTGGAAAACTCAAAATTGTGTGAAAACACTCTGTCCTTCGGGTGTCGTGTTTCCACACAATTTCTCGTTTTCCCAATTTCCACTTGTGTTGATATAACTGTATATCAACACTGAAAATGTTTTTAAATATTAACTGTTAACACATTTATTAATTATAGAATTAAGAGATTACAGACTTACATTACTTAATTAGGGAAACCAAATTAGGTTATCGCAAAACAAAGTTTGCGGTAACACGGTTGGTTACTGCAATTCTGGAGAGCCTGGTTAGTCATTCATTTCGTCAGTCACCTGTCACTTAGTCAGGTGTATGAGTATGAGTCATTTACTCAGCTTAATTAAATAAATATGTTTGTAATACCTCTTCATTGTTTTATTTAGATTTTCTATTTCAAGATATTTTAAAAGATCCTGATGGTTTTAGTAATTTTTTAATAAAGAATCTATCAATTCCCGCAAATATGACTCAGGCATTGTTAGGTGCCACAGTGAATGGCAGCAAGGTACGATGTTAAATGAGAAATGTTGTTCATTTAGTACAAGTACGATTAGTATTTCTATAGTGCAAATGTACATCTGCATATGATTAAGGTTACAGGACACCCTTTTTGGCGTTTTGTGGAAAATCGCTACTGCACGCTCAAAATCAGTCCGATTTTCATCAAATTTTCACCAAATGTTAGCCAGTGCATGCAAAATATGATAAAGTTGTAAAATTGACAAACAATAAAATAATGTAAGAATTATTCAGGAAAATCTTAAGTTGCGGTACCTTTACGCTTTTGAGTTATGTTCCTGCTGGTTTTAAGATATATTTATGAAAATATCATTTTTATACAGTAAAATAAAACTGACGTCTTCAGCTATGTCCTGTGAAAATTTGAGAAAAATTCGTTGAAATCTGCAGGAGCACAACTCGTTTAAAAATCAGTAATTGCCGTAAAATTCTTCGGGAGAAAATTGAATTTGAATATTACATTTTCAATGTTTTTCTTATTGCAAGCGAAATGTATTTTATTAAATAACTCTGCGAGTTTTCAACATTTTTCGTCCAAACTTGGTCAGATAGTAGAACTATAGTCTACTGCTTTCATGGAAACCAATAAAAAAATTTTAGGCAAAATTAACACTCAAAGGTGTTCTGTAACCGCACTTTACATCAAGCATTCAAGGCTTGAAATAATAGCCGATCAATGATCGGCAAGAAATTGCTTATGATCGGCGGAAAAGCGGGGTTTCCAACCTGAAAAAGCAGGGAAAGTCATGACTACTGATCGCCATGATCGGGAACTTTGGGAATATTATTTTAAGCTCGGAGCATTACATACTTAGCCTTGACTGTTTTGTCTTTACAACAAATACTTTCTTAACTGTGTTTATCCTAACCCATCCTGTCAACTTTCCCTGTGGGAGGAAACCAGAGCACCTGACTCCCGAGCGAGAACCCAACCCACAATCTCCGAGGTGAAAGGTGCAAGCATGGATTTTCTGGGGGGGTGCGGGGGGGTGCGCACCCCCCAGAAATGATTTGCACCCCCTCAAAGGCATTTGGCACCCCCGCTAAATTTGTAAAATACTACTAAATTTACTACTAAATTTGTAAAATTACCAATATTATGGTCTCAGATCTTGCCATGCAGGCCTAGAAAACAAATTTTGTTAAAGTTTTTCCTTGGCCTTTCCGGGCGTTGCCACCACGCTCCAGCCAAAGCAAGCAGCAGCACCCCCCCCCAGATATTTATCCACCCCCCAAACGAAAATATGAAAATCCGTCTCTGGAAAGGTGCTTTGCTCTGATGAGTGCACCACCCAAGCCCTGTTGCCCACATTGCACCGAAGACCATGTGTAGCCTATAGGAGACATCCTTTCTAGAAGGGTGTATTGGTCTATCTTGATAACTGGATTTTTTCTAGGTCATGGAGATACTAGATGCCACAATGATGAAGCAGAATCCTGCAAAATATCAAGACAGATTAAATAAATTACAAAAAATATTATTACTACGGGCTGCGTTAGATCCAAATTTCCTGAAGAATCCTGAAGAAATTGGAAAGGTGATTACGAACACCACATACGCAGACGGTGATCGAAATATCACTGACATCCTAATGGTATGTAACTGTTGGACATTAAGTCGTAGGTACCCCGGATTCCCTATTAATTCGACAATAGCCTGTTGGGGAATCCGCTCACTAATGAGTGAGAGACTCAATAAACAATGAACTTATTTTTTCACTAGGATCTTTTTTACAGTCGTGACAAGTTACACAACATCTCGTGCGATAAAGTAACATTCAACTCTCTCATTCAAACGAAACAAACGCCAGAAGAACGAGAGAAGTTAAGAAATCATCTCTGTCATAACTTAACCAATGAACAACGTACCGACTTTTCACGAGAAATTCAGAACCAAATAAACACATCTGTTGTATATAGAAAGGTAAGCTATGTATATTTTTCCGAAACTGTTTCATGCAACCAAGGGACTGTCGTTAGAAAGTTAATATAGTCAACTGACCTTTGGACGAAGTATTTTAGCAAAAAAATGTTGAAATGTTCTTAATAAAACATGACCTTCCTATTTTCAGTTTGCAGAAGGCTTTACTCGACCAAAAGGATCAAAGGTACTGTAACATATTCAGCTATTGAGTTTATAACAGAAACTCATTTTTTCATAACTTCGTATAACTGTTTGTTTCAATTTTTAGTCTTTCGAGGAAAAATATGCAGGACCAATTGCTTCTCTGAATAAAAATGTAAGTATAAACGGCTTTCTAGTGTGTTTTCAATCATTTTCATTCTAAACTTTTCCCAGGAGGAAAGACCGAAAATATCATTAAGTTAAAAGTTGAAAATTTTCAACTTCAAAATTTTTTCCGACGGAAAATTTGTGTTGACCAAACATATTTTACAAATTTTTCTTTCTGTGGAAAATTTTCTTGAGTGAAAATGAGCGTTGAAACCCTGACATGGAAGACACAGGACACCGCATGTGCTGCAAATAAAACATTGAAATATTTCAGGTTGAATTACTCAAAGAGAATCAAGAAGTGCTCCAAGCGGCAGTGGCAATTGCAAAGCTATTGAAAATTAATAACACTTCTAACCCAAAGTTTGATCAGAGTGATTTACACGAAGATGCTAATGTTCGTCTTGTAAAGAAAATATGGAAGGTAGGATAGTGGCGGGTTTGATAGTGGTTATGGTGATATTGGTATGGTGATGATGGTATGGTGATGGTGGTATGGTGATGATGATATGGTGATAATGGTATGGTAATGATGGTATGGTAATATGGTGATTATGGTGTGGTGATGATGGTATGGTGATGATGGTATGGTAATATGGTGATGATGGTATGGTGATGATGGTATGGTAATGATGGTATGGTAATATGGTGATGATGGTATGGTGATGATGGTATGGTGATGATGGCATGGTAATATGGTGATGATGGTATGGTGATGATGGTATGGTGATGATGGTATGGTAATGATGGCATGGTAATATGGTGATGATGGTATGGTAATGATGGTATGGTAATATGGTGATGATAATGTGATGATGATATGGTGATGGTGGTATGGTAATGATGGTATGGTAATGGTGGTATGGTAATGATGGTATGGTAATGGTGGTATGGTAATGATGGTATGGTAATATGGTGATGATGGTATGGTGATGATGGTATGGTAGTGGTGGTATGGTAATGATGGTATGGTGATGATGGTAATGATGGATGGTAATGATGATAATGGTGATTGTGGTGATGATGGTAGTGATGATGGTTGTTGTTGTGGTGATGGTGGGATTATGATAGTGATGGTAGTAATTGTAGTGATGATGATGGTCATGGTGATGATCTTAATGGTGATGATTATGATGGTGATGATGATCATGGTGGTGGTGATGATGTTAATGGTGATGATTATGATGGTGATGATGGTGGTAGTGGTATAATTCATTCACGTTATCTACGAATATTGCAGGTGATTGGTCCAGTGTTATGTGGTCCTAACACGAATGAGTATGAAAAAGATCCATGTCCAGACGCGATGTATTATCATCAATCCAACTCACGAGCTTTAGTCTTGATGCTCTATCTCATGACCAATAAACCACTGATTGTCTACTCACCACGTGGTCCAGATGTCGACGCTGTTGTCAAAAGAGTACGTAGAGTCTTGCCATTATTCATACTTGAGAACCAGGGATGGATCCAGTATGGTCTGTTTCGCGGGCTGGGGTTGCTCTGCCAGGTCCCTGCACCCTCCTGTCTTAACTAACTAAAGAACTGTGCAGATGAACTAGTTAGAATAGCTTGAATCACATCAGAAACCGATCGTTGGTCAAACTCGTTGATCTGTGTCAGACACATTGACCCATTTGGATAAAGACAAGGCCCTAGCCAAGGGCGCTTTCCATTAACACGGCCAGACCGGTCAGAACGGTCAAATTGTTGAATGAAACACAAAACATTTGGGCTTCGAACCTATCTGACCAGAAAATTTAGATAAAATTAGAATGAGGTGCATTTTCGCTAGATATTTGAGAAACATAGACCAGATCTTTCCATTGATACAGAGACAAAAATTCGGGTCTGACCGGTCAGGCACTGATGAAATGGAAAGCGCCCGTGGAGTCTTGTTAAGATCGTATTTGATCGCGCGAAGTGAAAAACATATTTCGGCAATGTGATTGGTTTGCGAACAAATTTGCCGCTCACATTGTCGAAATCTGTTCTTCGTTTCGCGCGAACAAATTCGCCTGGTGGAAAACGTTCTGATCAGAAATTTGTGCTTAATTAATTTGTTCCATTCCCAGGCGAACTGGACATTCCAAGCGGTGGCTGACAGTATAAGTGCTGGGCATTGGTGGTTGAAATATTCTAAAATGGTTCAAACCAATATCAACTCTAATAACTTCACGTCACGACTTGAATATATGAAAACATTATTCGGTATATGGAATGAGAATGAAGTGAAGAAGAACTTAGACCAACAAAGATTGTTTGATTACGATCGATTGTTGGTGCAAAACTTTGACGTCTTTAAAACAACCAAGAGACTGAAATTCGCAGATTATGTCGTGCAAGCGTGGCTAAATAAGATCGAGAATATTTCATTGGATGTATTTCTGGGCTTCAACACTTCGAAAGATTTAGATAATTTTGTGATGAACAGGAGTAGCATGCCACAATATTTAGATCGTAACGTTATTGCAGGTCAGTTATATTTGATCCTTTTTCACGTGTTCTGTTACACTCCCTTTCATAATTATTCTACTCCCTCTTACACCTGACGATTGAGTCAATTTCTGTATGAGAGAAATCTCATCAACCTACTCCGATCTCTAACCCTTGTCTTTACCCTAACCTCATATCAACCCCAACCCCGCATCATATTTCGAGTCCCATATAATGCTTACTTTACTAAAAATTACGAGAACCACCGAGTATTTTAATAGAATATAAAACAACGGTAACTTTTTGAAAAAAACTCCTTACTTCTTCCTCACTTCTTTCTTATTCTTCCTTACTCCTTACTATTTTATTCCTTACTTTGACTCCTTATTTTTAACTCTTACTTTACCCTACCCTACCCTACCCTAGCCCAAATCATAGCCTCATCCTAACCCTTACCTAATTCTGACCTTGATCTGATAAACCCCCGAACCTAATGTGTTGTCCGTTGTGTGTAGGTATTGTGTTCACAAACATTCCAGAAAATGGCACGTTACCTCAACATGTTGAGTATAAAATCAGAATGAACAGCACCTTCACATTCGATACAACAACCATACGAAGCAACTACTGGCAACCTGGTCCTGAATGTGAATTTCAACCATATTATTTCTTTGGATTTGATTGGTTTCAAGATCTGTTTGATCGCGCTATCGTTGATCAACAAGTGAATGCAGGTGTTAACCTCGCTCCCGCCTCGTACTTGCAGGAAATACCATATCCATGTTATATGAGCGATGGGTAGGTGGTTAAGATTACAATTAACATTTTTATCATGGGCGGATTTACTGGGGGTTAGGGGGGTTAACCCTGCCCCCTAGAAACACTCTAACGCCACCAAAATTTCGCTTCACCCCTCCTATTTTGTGTGAAAGTCTTTAACCCTAACGCCTAACTCTTGCGGAAGCTTGCTCAGTGGTACCGTTTACACCCCACTAGAAATTTTTCCACCCTTCCTTTTAAAAAATGGAAATCCGCCCTTGATTTTTATAACGCAAATTTGCATGTAGATATTTGCATCAATTGCATACTGAGCCTGGACTATTTTCATCATTTGTGATATTACTTTCTTAACTGTGTTTATCCTAACCCATCTTGTCAACTTTCCCTGTGGGAGAAACGGGAGCACCCGGAGAAAACCCACGACTTTCGGCAGAGCATTGACTGACTCTTTTCACATGAGTCCGTAGCGAGAATAGAACCCACGATCTCAGAGGTGAAAGGTGCTTGCTCTGATGTGGTACCACTATACATGGTGATCTGGTACCACTATACATGGTGATCTGGTACCACTATACATGGTGATCTGGTACCACTATACATGGTGATCTGGTACCACTATACATGGTGATCTGGTACCACTATACATGGTGATCTGGTACCACTATACATGGTGATCTGGTACCACTATACATGGTGATCTGGTACCACTATACATGGTGATCTGGTACCACTATGACCACCGTTTATTTTGTGATAATTTTATTTTGTAGTTTTATGTTTGTGATTAAACACATGGTACCACTATGCATGGTGATATCCTGGATATATACTGTCGCAATTACCGTCCAGAGTATTGTATATGAGAAAGAAAGAAGACTAAAGGAATTTATGAAAATGATGGGACTGAGTAATATTGTGCATTGGATTGCTTGGTTCATTACCAGTTTATGTACCATATCAACCACTGTCGCATTGCTTACTGTTATATTGAAGGTTAGTGCTGGGATCTGGCTAGCCTGACTTTATTTATGCTGGATAGCTCTATCACTTCTAAACTGTTCTTCCTGGAGGTTCATTAAGGATCATCTCTTATTGATCTAGTGTTACTACAGGAGGAAACCTAAACTAAACTAACTTTATTTATACTGGATAGCCCTATCAGTTCTAAACTGTTCTTCCTAGAGGTCCAGTAAGGATCATCTCTCATTGATCTAGTGTTACTACAGGAGGAAACCTAAACTAAACTAACTTTATTTATACTGGATAGCTCTATCAGTTCTAAACTGTTCTTCCTAGAGGTCCA
>CACRXK020008283.1:0-16509 GCA_902702795.2 Paramuricea clavata
TATATATATATATATATATATATATATATATATATATATATATATATATATATATATATATATATATATATATATATATATATAACAAGCTAAGTATAGTTCTTTCTACGTACCTACTTTTGATTTAAGAAAATTTTCAGACACCCTTTTGTAGCCAAACTAATAAACTATATATGTTCGGTTAAAATGAAATCGGTTAAAATGCGTGCTGTTCTTAACCCTTTGAATGCGTGCATACTGCAGTATATCGCAAAATTAATTCGGCTAAAAAAGGCTGTAAAAATGTACATTTGGCAGGATTTTTCACACTTTAATAATGGTAATTTCTCCACCTACTGCAACTGGAAAGATAATCTAATTGACGTTCACCATAACAATGCAAGTGCTTTATAATCGGTGAAAGGTGTTCGCTGTGCCTGAGCTATGGCCTGGGGAAATGAAATCCCAGTTGTTATTCTGCTCGATCACTTCATATTGGAAATGTCCTCAGCGAAGAAACATAAAGGTTTAACACAGACCAATAGCGTATACATGTCCGATTTGCTGTATTTTACTCTGTGGTTAGCAGTAATTTTCAACAACAACCACGGGGAATGTGTGGAAGCAGGGCTGCAAATTACTGTCGGACATCGGACAATGTCCGACTAAATTTGGCAAATGTCCGAGCAAAAGTAATTTTGATCGGACATTGGTCCGATCACAAAAAAAAATTGTCACATTATACATTTTTTTGCTGTGACAAAATCCGATTGCAAATTCACTGAATTTGCATTTTGCAATAAAATATACAAGGCATTCTAGCATTTTACTTAACGTTGCACCAGAATGGCTATACATACTTGTCTCGTGACTTATATTATATCTTGTGACATATATATGTCTGATCAAATGTAGCGATGTTGGTTTTTGTCCGACCAAATTCAAGTTATGTCCGACCAAAATTAAAAGTGATCGGACAAATGTCCTGTCAAGTCAAATATTTGCAGCCCTGGTGGAAGCGACATTTGATACTGCTAATCACTTAACAAGTTGTCATCATTTACTCACCAATAATCTGTAGCAAACTCTCCTGCTAGAACTAAATAAAATTTGAAAAACATCCTTAATAACTCATCCAATTTTAAATATTTTCAAAAAATTATTTTTGCATATGAGAGAGTCATTTTTAAGTTTTCTGAATATGTAAAAATAAAACCCCCGATTTTTTGGACGATCTACAATCCTTGCCAAAAACTATGGGACAGGTACTGTAATTTCACATAATTTGAAAGGCGTAGCGCCCGCCGTTCCCCCAGTTCAATGTTGGGCCGACAAAAATCTGATGTCTGGTCGCGAGACGCCAACATTGAAAGGGTGGGGGGAGGGAGGGTGAAAAAAACGGATCACGAAATGGTATATAACTACCGAATGAATGTGAAAACTAGATTGTCCCAATCTATATTGTTAAAGATTGTAGGGTGTTCTGTAATCTTAAACAGTAACCTGCCATTTCGAAATGATCACCTCAGTTCTGCACTGACCACAAAAAGATCTAAACTCTGTGTGAATTCTTATCTGTGTTTAGCCCAGGCTCGCGTAAACGGGGCTTCATAAAAACCAATGTTACTTTGTACCACAGTTTGCATACTGTGATATCATTGGCAAATGTAAAGAAAGCTCAATAAAGCTTGTTCCGTATGAATCCTAAATGAATACACAATATTGCATGTTTAAGAAATTATCTCATATCTTTTAGATTTGCTTACAATTGATATGGGTGACATTACCAGTCAAAAGACTAGACTTCTTCTTTACTCCTGATGATACAGCAGCATATATTTGTCAGTACGTTTTTGATCACTGGCCAGAAGGTAAAACAATAATTGTACTACTGCAGTTAAATGCACTTTTCTATATGAGATTCGTCACACACATCCCCCGATTTAAGAATGGGATTTGCATACATATATGTACATTGCACAAGCTTATACATAGAATTTCAATGTTCTTGAAAACATAAGAAAGCTGTTGATGAATTGGTTTGGTACAGGAAGCAATTAAACATTGCCTCCTGCAACATGCATGGACAATGAACGATGATATACAATGGTTAAGTATACGTGCAAATGATTTCTGATTTAAAATCAGTTAATTCTACCCTTCAAAGCCTTTCTCATTGCGAAGTTTTACAGTCAATACTTTTGGCTTTTAATTAATTTGTTTGTTTATAATATGGCGTGTTATATTTTTTCTCTTTGTATGATATAGAGTGGAAGGAAGCAACAGTAACTTCTGCTCATGTATTAAAATTAATTCACCAGGGTAGATTTCTCCATGGAAGTGTATCTATTGGAGGTACTGTAACTGTTGTACTGCATGTATTGTAGCCTAGCATACGGTGCCATACCGAACCGAACCGGTGTAATACCATTGTCTGTAATTTGCAATATCCGGATACCACATGCAGGATACTAAAATTTTGGCACCAAGATGTGAATTAGTAGGCCGTTGGATGAGGGTCGAAAATGTTCAATTCCGTAGCACCCCTCGTGTAACTACATAATTTTTACATGAATCTATAGATTATAACTTACTTAGTTAGAATCCACTTCCCCCCAAGCGAAATAGTTGCACAAATTGAAGTACAAGCTCTTCAAAGTTCACGCTTCCTCGTGTTTCAGAATCCATGAACCGCCATTGTTGTGTTGCAAATACGCATGCGCCTGAGCACAAAACACGTAATGCGCACGCGCAGATAAGAAAAACTGATCTCAATCTAGGACTGGACAAGAAAAAATTATGAAATGTGCGAAAACAGGGCTGAAGTAAAACAAGATGACATCGGAATATTTTAAAAATATATGATATTTTTATGTTCTGTGCATTTTAATGGAGTTTACCAAACATTCTGAGCAATGTACCGTATCGAGCCCTCGCCAGGAACACTTCCAAGCCAACATTACAATAATAACTTATTTAAAATATTAATTAAAACATGATGTTATTTTATACTACAGCAATTGCATAACGTTTGCAAACAAATTTGTTTTTCAGGCTTTAAATATTATCACAATCCTAAACGTTCAGGGCCGTACACAGCAGGGGAGGATTATAGGGGCATATAGGCCTTACTGCCCCAGCTGATGAAAACATTCTGCGTACGGTCCTGTAAACGTTCTAGAACTCATACCGTAATTTATCATTTTGTTGGGGGGGGAGAGGGAAGGAGGGAGGTATTTCTAATATACACAAAGAATCTGTTTGCACGTTTTATTCTCTTTAAATATGCAACATCGAGTACTGTGATTTTCCGTAAAATATCATAATTATCTTTCAAGTTTCAAATACAATTTCAATCCACGATTTTATACATTAATTGCTTACAGGAGAGGGCCGGGGGTGGGGAAGAAGTGGTGCTAAACAAAGAAATGACTATATACCATAAACTAAGTATTACTCGGTATTCACAATCTTATTTATTCTCTAAATCTTTTCCCGTCAATTAATTTTATTAGTCCGGGTAATGGTTGTTTATTGGCTTTGCGTCTAATCCATTATTAAGCCAAAGAACGGAGGTTAACTCTTTGCCTCAAGGGCCAACGTACCAATTCTGAGTTACGCTGACTGGAACCTCATTACGACTCTGTTTTTGTACCAACCAATCCTCAAACACTCGTATTTCGTTGTTCATGTACGCCTTTAGCGTAGCCATGTTGGGGCTCGGGGGACCCGCCCCCCCCCTGGTAAAATTTTGGTGCCCCCTGAGAAAATTTATTCTATAAAAAGAAGTGAAACATAGCCCACCTACGTTTTTGCTGCCCCCCTGACCAAAAATCCTGCATGGCTACGTTTCTGGACATTTTGGAGAGAAGTGATGTTTTGATAAAGAGAAAACTACTCAGTCTGAGTCAGGTAATCTGTTGGTCTTGTTCCGATTTGCGTCTTAATGCTGTTGGATAACATATTTAAATTTACTTGAGTGAGAATGGACAGTGTGTTGTGGAAATTTAAAGCTGTTAATGCTAAATAGATAAGACAAAAACTCCCTTTCTCTTGGTATGCGCGCGTCGTATGCGCAAGTTATTATAATTAGATTGCAAACGTCACGCCATTAATGCTGTTGCATAACAATACCTCCTAAAATCTACTAAGCTATTTCCTTCTCCTTTGTTTTTTTTGATAAACTGATCACGATGATTGCACAAATATACTGAATTGGCGAAAAGGCGTTCGTGATAAAGGCGTGCATGATCAACAACGTAACACGAGTGTTTGAACACGAAATTGGCTGGTACAAAAACCGAGTGCGTAATGAAGTTCCAGTCAGCGTAGAGCCTGAACCTCCGTTCATTCTTATTAATAATGGATTAAATGCAAAAGAAATAATAAACAACGAACCTGGACTAATAAAATTGACAGGGAAAGATTTAGAAAATAAATAAGATTGTGAGCACCGAGTAACACTCAGTCATATTTAGGGAGTGGTCATTATTTATGGGGAGGGGGGGTTGGGAAATGGGAGGGGGGGAAACGAAGTTTTACCCTTATAAATAGGGGGGTCAAAAAAGTTTTAACACAGAGAAAGGGGGGGGGGTCATAAAAGTTTTTGAACTTAAATACCATGTCTAGAGTTCTGATTTCTATAATCACAAATAGCAAAAAAGAAGACTCTGAAAATGCTATTTCCAACGATCTAGAGACTCAAAATTTTCAAAATTACTGCTCAGCGCCAACCATGGTAGCGCCTCGCGATCGTGGGAGTTGGGCCCACTAAGTTTAACAAGCTTTCTACCCCCTGAGTGACCCAGTTGTGGTATTTACATAAACATACCATGCAAGTACACTTAACTGATCAGATTCGGTCTATCAACGCACAATGTAACGCTGTATATCCAAAAATCTGTTTCAGAAAATGCTCACATTTCAGTTCTAGGGGTGGAAAAATACAAAAAATTTTCTGGGGGAGAATACCCCCAGACCCCCTACTAGTACATACGATACCACACCAAACTTTTTGTCACCAACAACCATCTGTCGTCTCTACACACTCAATATAGTATGGTCCCTTTTTGTAGATGCCCACCCCCTAGACAAGTTCTTAAAATCTCATTTCGCTGTATGAAGACGGGTCATGGGTTAGGGTTATGGTAGGACAAATGTTGCATTGCAAAGTAGTAACACATAATATATATTTTTTAATCATATATGGTTGAATCATATTCACCAGGGGCCGGTTGTTCAAAGCTGGGTTAGCTTAACCCTAGGTTAACCTAAAATTCAAAGCAAACTTCCTGACAGCTTGTCTATAAATTTGGAAATATTTCTTCAGAGATCTTGTCTGGATGGATAGGAGTTTACTTGTCTGAAGTTTTGAAATAAACAGACGTGCAGAAATACACAAACTAAAACAACAGGTTAAACTTTTAACTCAGGGTTAGCGCTAACCCACCTTTGAACAACCGGCCCCAGGGTAAAACATCATGAGCTAGATTGAACAGATTGTCCCAATATTTAACTTTACCTGCAATGCACACCTGTTTCATTGCTGTTAATTTTTCAATCTACACTGGGTGGGGGGGGGGTCAGAAAAGTTTCTACTTTTATGAGGGGGGAGGCACAAAAAGTTTGCCTTCAGTCTGGAGGGGGGGGGGACAAAAAAGTTTTCAATCCTTATTTTCCCCATTTCCCAACTCCCCCCTCCCCATAAATAATGACCACTCCCTTATGGTATATCGTAATTTCTCTGTTTAGCACCCCCCACCCCTACTCCCCACCCCTTTCTCCTGCAACCAATTAATTAATGTATAAAATCGTGAAACATGAAAGTATTGTATTTGAAAGATAATTATGATATTTTACTGATAATCACAGTACCCGATGTTGCATATATAAAGAGAATCAAACGTGCAAAACAGTTGTATATATTAGAATTAAACCCCCCTCCCCTAATAAATTGGATAGAGAAATTACGGTATGCATGTTCTAGAATATTTAGGATTGTGATATTATTTAAAGCCTGAAAAACGGATTCGCTTGCAAACGTTATGCAATTGCTGTAGTATAAAATAACATCATATTTTAAATAAGTTATTATTATAATGTTGGCTTGTAAGTGTTCCTGGCGAGGGCTCGACACGGTACATTGCTCAAAATGTTTGTACACTCCATTAAAATGCACAGAACATAAAAATATCATATATTGTTAAAATATTCCGATGTCATCTTGTTTTACTTCAGCCCTGCTTTCGCACATTTCATAATTTTTTTCTTGTCCAGTCCTAGTTGAGATCAGTTTTTCATATCTGCGCGTGCGCATTACGTGTTTTGTGCTCACGCGCATGCGTATTTGCAACACAACAATGGCGGTTCATGGATTCCGAAACACGAGGAAGCGTGAACTTTGAAGAGCTTATACTTCAATTTGTGCAACTATTTCGCTTGGGGGGAAGTGGATTCTAACTAAGTAAGTTATAATCTATAGATTCATGTAAAAATTATGTAGTTACACGAGGGGTGCTACGGAATCTGTTTTCTGAGCATATTTTCGACCCTCATCTCACGGCCTATATCGCCCATCACTAATATTGTGAATCACTTGTATAGTTCTATTTGATAGAAGAAAATTTCAAACATTTAGATATCATTTAACATTGGTCTTACCGAAAACTCGCGGAAATTAATACCGTAGCTGGCTTGAATTTCTGTTAACTACAGTATAGTGCATTGCTTAGTACTAGTATAGCTACGAGAGACGTGGAAACTTTGTTATATATACTTGGCTCTTGAATAGTACCGAAACTTATGGTAACTAGTATCCAAAACTGCATGGGATACATGATTCTCTGTAGGAATACAACTGGTATCCCAGTTGGATACTGTAAAATAATTTAAATTCCGGACCCTGAATACACCATGTACAAGTTTATATTAAAGTACGAACACGATTTCCCCGACAACTAGTAATTGAAGTTGTACCTTTGGAAAGTGGTTGATGTCTTGCCTCTTGGTGTGGTAAAAATCATTATAAAAATCCACTTAACATTTTTTATATTGAATTTTTCTCAACCACTTATATAATGATGTTTAAAGAGGATATTAACAATATTTTAATGCAACGCTTACAGTACAACCCTTTTAATGTTACTGTATATGTTAATTGGCGAATGCAGTTTACAGATAAATTAATTAGAATATTGGAACTTGAATATTCTATTATTATTCCCATCCATAATTATCAACATTTTCACATGTGCCCAAACCGTGTGCTCTATAGGGGAAGGGGCTTAATCATAAATGCAGGCTTTTTAAAATGTTGAACTATCTGGGAGGGGAGAAGCGGATTGAAAAGACGTCTCTGTATTTCTGGTTGAAAAAGGAATACTTCTTTATGTTTTTATAGACTCTCTAAAATTGTTGATAATTGTAGTTGAGCCAAACAGAATATCATTATTAGGAAAGATACAACTGTAGTGTTATAACTACTTTAGTTAGGCGCTATTTAGCTAAATCATGATGGATTACGACTAGATCATTGGTCACTTACTCAGTTACTCTAATTTTAACGCTGTACACGCTTGTATAATTTATCGTATACAGTGGTAAAACAACTACACATTTTGTTCTTTTGTAGCTTTGAATCTTCCGTTAGGTAAACGTAGCGTAATGCATTTAGTGGCGAGAGAAAATTTACCTGAACCTCCTTCACAAGGTAAGGAAATACCATATTAATAGCATGACGCGATTTCCGAAAAAGGAACAGTTTAACCTGCAGTTTAACTCCATATTAAAGTACATGGCAAAGCACAAATAATGCATGGACCAGACACAATCTTGTTTTGATTTTTTATTGAGCACTCGCGTAGCGAGGTTACTAATTAATCCGCTTGGCTATTTACACCCGTAAAAAAGCAAGAGGATTGAAAAGTACATCAATGATCGCGATTGCACGTGGTTATTCTATATTTGGTTGTATGTCTACAGATTATTCTCATGCAGTAGTGAGCAAGCGAAGGCCTACAAACATATCGAAAAATTTACGAGTATAATTATACTCTGATGCTCCCTGGCATATCGTCTTGGCTCGATTTAGATTTTAGATCAATTTTATCGCTGGGCGACATATAGTTGCATGACGGTTAAAATATGCCAAAGTTTTGTCCGAATGTCTTACTTAACATTGACATTGTATTTAACCGTTTTCATGCAAACGACAAAAAAACAATTAGTTCTATTGGTACAATTTTGCAAATTATTAATTTTACCACATATTATCATCTGTATCCACTTCCTGAACAATGCTATTTTGTTTAATAAAAACAATGTTGCATTCGTTCTCACATTTGGCATACGACTTCTACTACAACAGCACGCTCGTGATTTCGAAAAAGTTTAGGTACATGCATGCATGCATGCCCATTTAAACGTATTCCAAATCCCAATTTGTCTGATCCACATTTAGCATTTAGTTTAAAATATTCAGAACTTTGTTCTTTCAGTCACAAGAAGTACAAATATTACTACATTCAAGTAATATTGCTTTATTTTATTTACTTATTTGTGTATATATATATATATATATATATATATATATATATATATATATATATATATATATATATATATATATATATATATATATATATATATATATATATATATATATATATATATATGTATATATATGTATATATATGTATATATATATATATATTGATTAACTCTTAATCTATTTTCTGAAGAATTCTACATTTAATATGTCGTGCTTGCTTCCTAATGTTATATACATTTCTTTGTTGTACTTTTCACGCCCTGCGTCGATCGGGATAAACAAACAAGTCTTTGTTTGTTTATCCCGATCGACGCTGATTGGTTCGCGTTTGGCCGCATGGTTTCGTGCAGGCTCACCTTTTAACTCAGTGAGCCTGCTCGCAGGCTAATATTGTGCATAATCATAAACCAAGTTTGGAAATTGAATATTTTGTAATAGACAACTTGCATTTTAGACCAATTTTTAATCTAGGTAAAAAAAAGTAAATTCCCGTAAAGATCTTATTAAAATTAGTAAAATTGCAAAATTTGATTACGAAATGTTGTAAAATACGGGAAATATAGCCTTGCGAAGTTTACATATAAATATAAGTGATTTCGTTAGCAAGGCGAGGGGCTTCTGCATGCATGTATTATATCTAGTTGATTTTATTATTTAACCGGAACTTTTTTACCCACAGTATATAGAGTAGTTTCAAAGTGAACTAAATTATTCGAATTTGTTGGTTTCATGTAGGTCAAGCCAAGAGAGATAAGACGGAAAGACGAAGCCGCTGTTGCAATATTTTGTAGTACCCATTCACAAAAAAGCCGAACAATATGTCTTAATTGGAATTGAAAATGTTACTTTTAAACTGTAAAATTTTGTACAAATATTTGCACGGTAGCTTCAGCGCGTGTGTAAAATTGAGCATTGCAACTGCGTGAACGCACGTAGTTGAAATGACATTGCTGTACATACAGCCCAAATATTCAAATATTCAGTTTCGAGTGTAGCAGGGCAAATAATTTACATATTACATAGCCAGAAATGAAAAAGGTTGTATAAAAAGCTGCTAATTTTGGGACCAAACAAATAATCGTTCCGAAATTAATGGTAAATCTTAATTGGCAACAGTAGCCCTTACCACATTATTCCACATTGACCACTTTCATAAAGTCACATATCTAAATATCCTCTTACTACAATCTTAGCTGTCTTGAATTAAAAATAGATAATTAGATAACTTGAACGAAGCCGGGGTGGAGGCGGAATATTTAAAAAAAAAATACTCTAAATATTTCCAAATATTTATTATTTTCTAAATTAAATGTATTATTTGTTTCATTTTTAAAACTTATAATATTCATTTACCATGCATGTATAAATCTGTTATTCATTATTCCATGCACCGCCCCGCCGCCGGCAATATATGGCTCATTAAGATACACATAGGCTATAAGAATATTTTGATCTGTTTCTATATATTAAAAGTGCGTTGTTATAGGAATATTATTTCGCATATTGAGTATGCTGTGTTGCTAACAGACTAAACCTGCCTATAAGTACTGCCGTGTACTTATCTTAACATAAAATAACACGTTGTTCTTAACCCACACAACATCTTGGAATACGCATCAGAACCAACTTTTAAACGGGATGATAGTAATTTTTGCAACTCTGCCCACAACCGTATAAAATACCATCGACAACAGGTTTCTGGGCTTTCTTTCAAAATTTATTTAACAACGCTTGGTTGCTTAGTCATTCATATAATGATGGTGGTATTGTTAAAAAACCTCAGCAAGCTAGAGAGCAGGGAACTCCCGGCAACAATCTTCTGCAATATAGCTGGGAAACAAAATATGTTTCTAAATTTCTGTATATACCTGAGAAACGATAAAGAGAAAGGGGGTAAAGGGAAACGATATTTTAAAAACAATATTCTCTAGTGTGTCCAGAGCTTAGGGCATTTAAATAGGCTACAACTATGCCTCTTTAAAGTAATTTTACGGGCGGGAGAAATGACGTCAATGCTACAATTAGATTAGCAATGAGAGATTGTAGTAATACAGTAGGTCTTTCTGTCGAGTATTTGTAATTCCTGCTTGGTAAATTTTGAGCTGGGTTGAAGTCATATCGATTATCACGATTAATGTGGTGTGCAGGCGACATTTCGAACCAGTCAAGGCACGGTTTTAAGTTATTCATGCGGTAGATGTCGTCTTGACGTCATGTTGATTGAATTTTATGTAATAAGAATGATGTATGTAATTATAATATTGCTATAATACCTAATCGTAATAGTATATAAAGATATTTTGTCATTAAAAAAAAATCCCTGTAGTTGTGTGATGTAGAGTATGTATACGATAGTGCCGTAGCTTGGACTTTTTTAGTGTATATGTTTGTTGGGAGTGAACCATTACGATCCCACCAACTAAATGGGCGTGGCCCTCGACAAGTGTACGTCTATATACATATATAGGCCAACCATTGAACTATAAAGGCCAACTCATCAAAAGCCTGGCCGCCATGTTGGTGTTTCCAGACAAAAGAGTCTAATTAAAATTCTTTTGAATTGGAACACCAAAATCGTAAATCCCCCAAAATATATCGGGCAACCACTTCTGATTGTAAAAAAATTTCGAGGAAAACAGCTATGACTCAAAAATATATCGAGCAAGCATTCAGCTCTCACCCTTGCACAGTTGTCATGCGCAAATAATTATAGAAAGGACAAGAGAATTCTAGATGCTGTTATAACGCAGCTATGGCCGTATCAGTAAAACGCATTTCGTGATTTTAATTATATACAATCAAATACTTTAGAGACAGCTGAACTCTGTATTATTCGAATACAACTGCCACCTATATTCCACATCGCATATTTCTCGCCACGTTAATTAAGAAAACCGTGGTACTTATTATTAATTAGTTACTTCATTAATAACTATAGTGTTAAAAATGTATTCCATGCAAAATAGTACGTGTAAACTGTAGCTACCATGCATGTTCAAGTTCGATAAATTAATCCTACATTTTGATCAATTCGTCTACCTAATTTATCACTATTAGGTTTCAGAAAAGCATTTAATCATGCATGTATGTTCAAACCATTGTTTGGACTGCGTTTTTCAGTGACTCGATGAATCAGGAAAGTCATCACTCATAATGTCACAACGTAGGAAATGCTGTACAAAAAAAATCGAGCACAAAAAATTAACTCAACCCCCCCTCCCAATCAAAAATGTCATGGTCCACCCCTCTTAAGGCGGTTTTCCAGACCTCGCACGAAGCTCCTCGCTGCGAGTGCTTGCATCTAATTAAAATTAACTGTTTAGCATTGTGATTGGATGAAAGTGCTCGTGCATCACTCGCAGCGAGCTGCGAGGAGCTTCGTGCGAGGACTGGAAATCCGCCTTTATACTGTATTTAGTTCAAATGCAATCTCGTTCCCCGAGCCTGCGATCTTCGGGAAGGAACGCGAGGCTCTGGGATAATCCGTTTCAGGAAGGAATCTGATTGGCCGTTGAAATGAATGCGTAGTTCAGTCTTAGCCAGAATTCCTGGCTTCCGGCAACGGATTATCCCAGAGCCTTACGTTCCTTCCCGAGGATCACAGGCTTGGGAAACGAGATTGGTTCAAATGTCGAATACCGTCTAAACTTTCCAAAGTCCTTTCCAGGCCCTTCTATGGTGCGCTTCACTTGTGGCAAGTCCAAATGCCGTCGTTCAGACGAGAAAGTTAGACGGAAAAAGTTAGACGCCTAACTTTCCCGTTAACCGAATTTATATAAAAGACCTTACGATTATAGGATGGCAACGCGACGACCAATGCCAAAACAAACTCCTTCAAATAAATGGTAATAAAGATCATTCGTCGTATATCAATCATGAATCTAATACAGTCTTAGAAGTTGAAGACATGGGTTTTCTGTTTGGGAAGAGTTCTGCTGAACCCAGTTTGAAGTTGCACTTGTTGCAGCTTGAAATGCAGCCGTTGTATCAAGACGTGAAAATCTGTGATTTGGCGTTGTAAACAGAGCAAGGACAATGTCTAAATTATTCATATATTGTAATTATTCAATTCTTTTCAATGATTTATTGTATTGTATTGGTAGCCGTTGCCGTCGCGTGGCCGTCCTAAATCGTAAGGCCCACAACGTAACAGAAACGTAAACAAACGCACGCGTTGCATTGTGGTTGACCAGGACTCTTTAAAACTCACACGAAGCAAAACGAAAGCGATTCCCAGAGAAGGGAAATCTTGACAAAATCATTCGACATAAAGAAGCGTTGGGAAAAATTGTAAAAGAATTCACCTTAAAATACAAGGCGAAAAGGACAAACTACAAGAGGGAGTAGCGATCGAAGATGTTCAAAAATGGCGAGTCGATATTAAATCAATATTTAATAGAAGTCGAGGCGAGGACTGAGAACGAGAAACGTGAAGAAGAAAATATTGCTAAAACAACAATGAAACGAAGAACTGTATTTCGAAAAAATGTAAATTGGAACAAATGGCTAGCTTGGGTTCAGTTAGTGTCAAGTCAACAAAGGCAGAACAAGCAAAGGTGAGCAGTGTTAAAATGCCTAAGTTAGTAATAACAAAGTACGATGGTACATATGAAAGATGGCTGTCTTTCTGGAATAAATTTGAAGCGGAAATGTACAATACAGATCTCCCAGCTGTAACCAAGTTCTCTTACCTAAAGGAACTATTAGAGCCCCATGTAGATGACGCGATTGATGGGCTACTGTGACGTAATTATCATATTTAGTTATTTAAATTGATGTATATTAAGACTAAGAGGGTACAAAAAGGCAACCATGCGTACGATTGAGGGTCAGACAAACCAAGCGTTAAATAGTCAGTGCGACAGGACGAGGGTGTGGTTGAAAAGAAAATTTAATATACTGTGGAAAATAGTATTACTGATTTGGGTTTTTCGTTGACCAAGGAGCCGCTCAGAGAGATCTTCTTCAATGAGGAGAGTTGGCGAAACAGAGAAATAAAGAAACACAGAGTTTGTAGACCGAGACAGTGTCTAGAAGTTCAACGTGAAAGAAGTCCGCCGCTGAACGCGTCAATATATCAACTCAGTGACCATTGAAGCTCGATTAAAAGCATGGAACTGAAGGAACAGTTTGGTGGAGTCGAAAGAGCTAGCTAGCTGAACTTTGCCGTACCCTTTTTATCGTATGTATGAACATTAGCTATAGTATTGAGATTGTAGGCTAAGAGTGTTTTATAAATTATATAAAACCTTTACAAACAGTTTGAATTGATTGCCGGCACCCACAAGACGAAGTTAAATTCGTCACACTACCTTCACCATAAAGGGGTACACCTGTGCTAAAAACATTTTGAGAACCAATCAAGGTTGGATGGCAAGATTGGGGATTTGCAGTGGGCATTACACCCGGTGGAAAGTTCAACCGAACATAACCCTAGGACCTCATACAATCGCAACCACTCATTCTTCTCCAAAGATTCCTCAACGCCAAAGGGTTCACGTTTGCTGTGATGATGAACAGCACAAGTCGTATGAATGTAAGAAGGTTGTTACACCAACTGAGCGTAAACCAAAGCTACAAGCAAAGAAGTTATGTTTTAATTGTACGGGTGACAGACACCATGCAGCACAGTGTCGAAGTCGAGTTACCTGTTTTCACTGCAAGAAAAAAACAGCATTCGTATACGCGTCAATTTGTGACACTTTAGGGAAACCTCCACCTAACCAAATTCCAGGTGGAGTGGTAGGTATTCTCTTGAAAATTTTTTCTTTAATTCAGTTTATTTTTTATTTAGTTTATTCAGTTTATGTGAAAACGAAACCATGCAACCGTGACGAGCAGACGTGTAATTTTTTTGCTCCTTGTATTTTGGAACTAATAACTAAAATTATTATATACACAAGGTCTGGATATGAGGTATTCTGCAATCTGATTTGTTCTCTACTAGCAGGATATTAGCTCATATCCTGCTAGTAGAGGAAAACAAAATGGCGACCAAACTGAATTTACGATGTTTTGCAAACGAGAAAACGGCAAGTTGTCGCTTTTTATAGCCTTTACAGGATTAAAAACACAATAAAAAACTCCCACAAATTGTTTTCAGGTTAGCAAATAAATGTTTAAAATTTAAAATGGTTAAAAATATATATTTTTGAAAAAATAATCGGCCGAAAGAGCGAATATAAAAACATAAACAAAATAGAAAAATATTGAAAATATTCGAAAAGCAAAGTCTGTGAATTCAGACCTTGTGTATATAATAAAACAGTTATTCCACTCACTCTCGTCGAATATGAGCGATAGCCGATTCGGCGCTATGCGCCCATAGATATCTTATAAGATATCTATGTACGCGCCTCATCGGCTATCAGCTCATATTCGACTCGAGTTCGTAGAATAACTGTTAATTGTTTGCCCATTGATACTACACAGCTAGAAATTATTAACAATCGTAGATATACGAAGACATGGTTTTCTTATTAAATATTCTGCCCATTGCCTGGTCAGGAGATTTTGAGACATTGATGGTCAGTTGCTAAAATCCCAAAATTGCCAACAAACCCCCTTCTATTCAGTCCAAAAAAGTCGGACTGGCGGGACTGCATAAACCCAGAAGCAAACAAACATTGAATAGAATTGTTGCCCCCAATGTTATAATGGCGACAGATGTGAACGACAAATTAATTATCACTTATTTACTGAGACCGAGGGAAACAGTGTGTTTTGTAGACCCGAGACCGCCGTTGTTGCCCGAGGCGAAGCCGAGGACAACAACGGCGGTCGAGGGGCCACAAAACACACTGCTTTTCCGAGGTCTCAGTAAATAAGTGTTTTGTTATATAGTGTATAAGTGTCAAAGTACATATGAATAATTCACCTGTATTATTATTGACCGGTTATTGGAGTGAACTTAATTTGAAACCAAAACTGGATAAATGGAACGTCGTAAATGTTTAGTAAAAAGTTTAAAAAATGAACTTTGGAACTTCATGGTTGACACGCATGCGTATTGCACCCATTTTATTATTGACCGGTCAATAAATGTTTCATTGCGGAACGGTTGCCGAACATGACGTTTTGTGGACCGGCACATGACACAGTTTTGACCAATCGGCAAACAGAAAAATTGAACTTTGACACCAACTATATAACAAGTCGAGATAAGTAACAGAACAGTATATACTCTCTCTGTTAGACAAGGCTATATGCCAGGAAAACCCGAATCCACACATCAGATAAACCTTGGATTACCCCCAAAATTAAGTTGCAAATCAACTGAGCAAGGCAAAAGGCTTTCGCTCGAGGTGATAAAGTTTGACCAATGATCAATTATCGAAAACTAGAGTTGAAGACATTGTTTTTAATGTATTCGACACATGCCTAATATCATAACAAAAGCATGATCAATGATCAAAAATATTCCTCATGCTTCGATCTCTGACTGTCGTCACCGACTTGCCCCTGGTTTCGTTGTATGCTTAAACATTGCATATGCATGCATAATGCTTTTTGGCAGACAAAAGTACATCAATTAACCCATGAAATAGCATGCAAAGCATCACGTTATTTTAAAACGCCATACTGTGGTCCTAGTTGGCAGTTGCGGCACTGTTGATCCCATGTCTCCTTGTCAATTACCTTACAGTCAAATCATATTCAAACAAAAAATGAGCAGAAGAAATCCTATTTAAATTATACCAAACTGATCGACAACAATCGAGATAAAAATTGATTCGCTTTTAACGCTTGAAATGGACGCTTTTAGGCGTGGAATTACAATGTTGATTTTACGCTAAGCAGTGGTGCATGCCTAAATTACTTTGAATTTATACTCGAGTAAAAGTAGAAGTAATCAACAATAAAACGACTTGAGTAAGAGTAAAAAGTACTGGAGGCAAAACGTACTTAAGTAAAAAGTATCCTTAAAAAATACTTGAAGTACAAAGTAAAAGTACTATTGTCTGTATAGAGTGTAGGGGGGG
>CACRXK020008284.1:0-16597 GCA_902702795.2 Paramuricea clavata
TTCATACTTCACCGAAGTCTCCACCTGACCCAACACTTTAACTTGCTCTCCCGTATAGGTATTTAGTCTTACCTTTGACTCCTTCAGCTCTAGGTTTGGGTGTTTTTTCTTCAATAATGTATATGTATCCTCATTCATTACACTAACTGCAGCACCAGTATCTACTTTCATCTTTAGACTTTCATTGCTCACCAGTACATCAACAACATATGGCTCAGCTTGCCCTTTGCCCAGACTATAAATCCCATAGTTGTCGTCTTCCTCTTCGATCTCGTCATCCTTCATGTTTAAATAGTTGCTGCTAGTGCCTGAGTTAGGGTTGTCGTTTCGTTGATGTTTTCCAGTCTCCTTAGTGTTGCTTCGACATTTTCTTGCTATGTGTCCTTTCTTGTGGCACAGGAAACACTCAGCATCGCGGAATTTGCATTGTTGCGGGTCATGTTTACCCCCACACCGACCACATTCAGGCTTTGACCATGGCTGGTTTCCTTGTCCTTGGTTGTCCACACGGTGTAATGTTGCAGGTTTCTCAGTATTTATATTTGCATTGGCCATCTGATGTGTCAAATCTCGTGCATTCTTTACTGCAGTCTCCATTGATGTAGCTATTTTCATGGCTTTCTTAAAGTCGAGAGAACTTTCTGCTAAGAATCTACGCTGAATCTGTTCGTCATTTATTCCACACACCAACCGATCACGTAACATCTCTTCTAAGGTACTCTTGAAATCACAATGTTCTGAAAAACTTCTTAATTCAGCTACATACGTAGCAATTGACTCACCAGGTTTCCTGAACCGAGTATTAAACTTGAATCGTTGCACTATTGCCGACGGTTTTGGGTGTTGATGTTGTTGTACAAGTTCTACTAGCTCTGCAAACGTCTTCTCTGACGGTTTATTCGGCGCGATTAAGTTCCGAATCAACTTATACGTCTTGCTACCACAAACACTCAATAATGTCGCTCGTTGTTTATCTTCGTCGTCCACGCCATTTGCTTCGAAATAAAATTCCAACCGCTCAATATACTGACTCCATTCCTCTTGTGAGTCATATTCTTCTAGTTTTCCATGATTTGCCATTTTATCTCGTCGCCAAATGTAGTATTTTAACCTTAAAACCCAACTATGCTAAGTAAAACTCCCTAGTTAATACAGCTGTCTAGTTCTCCTCGAGGTCACGTTTTTCCCGCCGGAAGTGCTAACTCCCGGATGTTACAATATGACTCCGTGTTTTCCATACTTTTATGACGTCAGACTCCGGGACTCCGATTCCGCGACTCCTACTCCGGGACTCCGACTCCGGGACTCCGACTCCGGGACTCCGACTCCGGGACTCCAACTCCGGAACTCCGACTCCGTGTTTTCCATCTAACCAAAAAAAATTGGTTTTAAAGCGACAAAACTTGAAATCAACAACATATTAATACAGTAGACATAACCTGAGTATCAGGCTCCGCTGCCAATTAATCCTGGCGAATGAAAACATAAGGGCCTGATACTCAGGTTACAGTAGACATCACCTATTAACCGACATAATAGTCTATACTAAAGTGACGAAAAAGTTTATTTCTACTTCCAAAGCAAAAATATTTTGCATTGGCAAGGTAAAGCGAAAAGTACAAGGTGTGTATGATTTCGCACAAATAAACTGTAAACAAACCATCAAACTAAAGTGTTGCTAATGTTTGTCTGGCGGGGGGTCGAATTTAATATAAAACCGCCTTAGTAACATGAAGCTCCGCCCATAGTTACATGTTAATTTCATGCTAAAACAACTCGAAAAAAATGCACGGTGCACGCTCAATTGCAAATGGCGGTAGTACTTAACCAACAACAGAGGGGACATTTAATGGGACACCCTATACATGTGCCTGTGGGTTTATACACACCCCAAGCCCAGGGGTATTCAAAAAAGAAACACTGGTTGCAGTTCAAATCAAGCCTAATGATAAAATATTTTTCTTCCTGGCAGTAGGCTTCCCAGACCAAAAATCTCCTGCCAATTTTTTTAATAAATTTGAATTTTGGTTGTAATTCAATAACAGCGTCATGTATTTGACAATTATTCACTGAAGGCAAGGTGATTAGTCGGGGAATATTCACTGAGACAAAGATTTGACCAATCAACATGTAGGAATTGTTATGTTCCCTTGTGCAAAAATACTAAACTACCTTACTAATTAGTCATATACTACCTCAATATTAAGAAAACTATAGGCTTACTAGAATTAGGAACATGAAGGAATTCTATGAAACAATATTTGAATTTTGTTTTTAGATTGTAAATCTGAATTTATATCAGTATTCATGCACTATTCAAGAATAGCAGTACACCCTTGTTTTCCACATGTATTATAATCATGAATCATGATAACAGACAGTCGTATATAGCACTGCCACATGATACAAATTTTTATGTTATGATTGTTGTATTTATGCTCTAATTGTGATGTTTACGTACCCAGGATGACTTTAATTTTGATTTCAACCTCGTACCCAGGGTACCTCGTACCCAGGCTTATTGCTCTCAGAGAGAAATTTCTCGAGCTTCATTCTTGATATCTTGCTTTTCCTTAAAAATTTCCTATATGAGATTAAAAAAATTTCCTGGCAGCATGCTGTCGGACTTTCTCATGCCTTGGTTCAAATGTTGTGTTTTGTCACCTGGGGTTTCTTGACATTGTCGAAACTAAGCACAACTGGTCATGGAAGCCATGCTTTTGAAGTATAGGCAATTAGAAACTTAAATTAGAGATAATTTCATCAATAATTGGCCAAGGCAACCTAAAAAAGCATGTATATTTTATCTTCTATTGTCAGAATATCACACTGCCTATAGTTGCCTGACAATTTTACTTTGGTATCAGTGAGTTGAGTCCATCAGTGGTTGAGGTTTAATTAAGCAGATTATTAATAATTTCAAATTAACTTTGAATATATTTTATATTTGTTCTTATATTAAAACTCAATTAAATATTGAATGATAAATACACCCCACATTTTAAATCAATTTTGTTGTTCTAATTCAAAATTCAACTACACTATTAAAGTAGATTCACTCTACAGAAAGCTTCATTAAGGTTGCCTTCCAGTTTAACAGAATAGCAAATAAAAAAGTATTAAAAGTAAAAATATCCTTTATAGTACCAACTAAGACATGTCTATATATTTTGTAAGAAGGCTTTATAGTAAGATGGATAGTTGAAAATTTGAAACCTTCTAGTCGATCAAGGTTAAACATAAATGATAAAATGAACTACTAACTTTCCTTTAAAAGTATGCTTGAGTATAGTAGATCATATTCTGCCTCCGTAATTGGAAAGCAAACTAGAAATTGTGCTGTCATACCACTGTGGCGATAAAATATTATTCCCGCATGGACAACTTTGAACGAACAAGACTGACAATATTTTAGGGAAATCTAGATAATTTTCGTTTTAAAAGCATTAACATAACGTCTTTTACCCACGGTGGAGTAACCTGAGTATCAGGCCGTACTTTTTAGGGCACAGGCACGCCTGATCGTGGGCGAAGGGGAGAAAAGTACGGCCTGACACAAAAGTGGCATTTTGCCTGGTTGTTCAGTCCAGAATCTGGACTGAGCGCTGATTGGCCGATTAGACAAACGATTTTTAAATCTGTCATTTGATTGGCTGGTGCTAATTAGATTATACTATTGTTGTTGATATATTTTATAACGATCACAACTATAATTATAGCCGGCCCACTAAACGGCTGAATTTAAATTAAAACTGCAGTAAAATTAGAAAATAATCGCAAATTAGCGAAATATATTGCAAATGTAGCTTATATTAAATCGCCATCAGATTGCACTATCGACTGACGTATAGTTATAAAGTATACTTTATAATTATACGTCAGTTTGTTGATAAATACGGCAAGCGCCATGTAAAGCTCATTGTAGTCACTGAAACCTCTGCGGAGGAGAGAGCAATCGGGTGGCGATTTAATATAAGCTACATTTGCAATATATTTCGCTAATTTGTGATTATTTTTGTTAATTTTATAAGTTCATTGCAGTTTTAATTTAAATTCAGCCGTTTAGTGGGCTGCCTATGCTATAATTAGATTGTTGTTGTCGTTGTGTGAAATTTAAATTTCTCCTGCGACATTTTGATTGGATACTAAATATAAACTTTGCTGTGGGCGGAAAGCGATCAGGTTAAGTTTTGTGTGGTGGAGCGATCAGCTTGGTAAAACTTCGCGAAGTATCTCAAATTCGGGAAAATTCACCTTGGTTCACGTCGTTCGCCATACATTTCTATAGTAATTTGTATCACTCCGTGGTCCACGGAAGTGATTCTTGGGATGTGTAAATGACATTACAGCTATTTAGCGTATGAATGTACTTAACATTTACCCATATCGAAGCTACAAATTTGTCACGTGATCTGGCAGCTTGATCACGTGACTTTCGAAAATTTGATTAATAACTCACTTTACAGTGCCAATTTTAATGTAATGAAAAATAATCACGGCTTGTAATACTATTATAATAATACCATATGACTAACAAAAAAGTCGAATGCACAAATTCATAAAATTTATAATTGTTTGATGAACAACTCAAATTCCACAATTACGTAACAAAGTATATAACTGGAATTTAAAGGGATATGGCAACATAAATTATTTGAAACAACATTTAAAATGATATATAAACTTCCTTTACAATTATTCCGTATCTTGCTTGGGTTTCGAAATAAATCGACTTATTTTGATCAAAAGCAGTGTGCATTCCGCCATCTTGGATATGCATTCAATATGCGTACGTCACAAGAAGGATAAAAAGTGAATTTTTCGTCTTGCAACCACATTTCAATATGAATATGAAACTCGATTTTCGGAAATCTTTTTAGTACTTAATTAACTCACAACACTTTAAGAAACTTTTTTAAGAAATTTAGTCCCACATGAAGACGTTTTAAAAAGCCTGCCCTGCTTGTGACGTCATCAATTAGGTCAATTATAATACCAAGATGGCGGACTGCACCTGACTCTTCCACATTACCTCAACCGTTATCCGTATACGCGGTCGCGATTAATATCTTCACGTTCTATCGCATTCCCATTAAGCCCCGTGCTCCCATTGTTTTTCCACTGATCTCTATTCCCAACTGAAGCGATGAGGGACGAGGCAGAGACTACACACACACTGTCTTTGATCAAAATATTTCGAAAATCAAGCAAAGTACGAAAAAGTTGTAACGCTTCTTCATATATAACTTTAAAAGTTCTTTCAAATAAGACAAAGTTAATTTTTATTGGCATATCCCTTTAACATGAATACACAGATGCTTTAATGCTTTAATGAAATACTCCTAAAACAGTATTATACTACACTAGGAGGAGTTATATATACTGAAAAACTAGATAATATTTATATTTATTTAAAAGAAATTAGTCTTCATAATCACTGTACGACACATATATTAGGCGGTGATTATAGAATGATGTTGTTATATGTTATTAACAACAACAATGGCAAAAGCGACAAACGACAATAACAACAACGACAACAAATCTAAGACTACAAAACGAACATATAGTACAATACAAACGATTCAAAACGATACTAATTAGCTACATTAAGTGACTTAATTGAAGGCATGGCAAGTGTTTTGAAACTTGGGGTTGATTGGCAAAGATTATTAAATGGGGTGTGATTCCAGGTAACGATTGTTCTTGGATAAAATGAAAACTTATATACATTGACACACGACTGAATTTGGCGGTAAGGACAGATATTAGGCAGCCTGGATGCTCTAGTCAAAGGACACACGTCATCAGGAAGACTGATTCCAACAAGGCCTTGATGGATCTTGTAGAACATAGTGGCTTGGTGTAGCAGTCGCCGTTGTTGGAGATTGTCCCAACCCAGATGGTCGATCATTGGAGAGACGTGGCTAGCTCTGGAATAGTCATTGAAGACAAATCTAGCAGCTCTGCGTTGAACCATCTCGATCTTGTTGATGTTCCTCTTGGTGTAAGGGTTCCAGACTGTAGAAGCATACTCAAGTTGTGGACGGACAAGACTAGTATACGCTCTTGACTTAACAGCAGCGCTACATTCACCAAGGATTCTTCTAAGTAAGCCAAGAGTGCTATTTGCCTTACTACATATGATGTCTTATTTTCGAGAGTTCAGCATAGACGTTTTATTCCTCCAAGATTGTGTTTACGCAATTATAACCGCAATTACAAGCTTTGGAGCATGTTAAAGATAGGCGTACACAAGTACATCTTCGTGTTCCACATGAACGCTCAGCGGAACAACCACAGTACGCCAGCTGTACGCAAGATGCTGAGACTGGTTCTTCAGTCGTTAGCGTGGGCTTCAGAATGCCGTCATCGAAATTCCATCCATTTTCTTCTGGACTTGGAAGAACAGGGCACGGTTTCAAGGCTTTCTTCCATATGAATGTCGGCAGATGCGCACGCTTGATGTGGAGAAAAAGTGTATTTTGAGAGGGTGGCAGAGAATCCAAGCTTTTAGTTGCTCGTCTAAATGACGCCACTCTCTCATGGTTGATGAGCACGTTATCTGTATTTGGATTGTGAAGGTGGCACACAAAGGTTTCCGCATTGGAAAGAACTTGGTCATTTGCGATGCTTTCTTCGCCAAGATGTTCCAGAAGGTCATGATTCTTAACGAAAACGGTCCACGCAGATTTCTTACCAATACCAGCAATCTGACTAGTAGTGTCGCAGCCCGTCAAAGCGTGGAATGCCAATAGCGATTCTCTTATGTCTTCCGTGACATGGATTTGGTGTATCGGTACATAGCACCGTGTATGTACCGATAGGTACATACACGGTGCTATGTACCGATACACCATCCATAGAACTTCACAAAGATGGGGCTTGTGAGCCGTGAGAAGCAGGAACACATCAGTGCCGCGCGATATTACATTGATCTGCTGACTTCCTCGCAGTGTAGCGTCCCTGGCATGTAGAACGATGCGAGTATCTGCTTCCTCCTGGTCGGATTCGAGTCTGGAGACATCTCGACCGATTGAACTCCACGTTTTCTTTGGGTCATTAAAGCCTCCACTGACAACAAGTTCTTGACCGAGGAGTAACTGCTGGCAATTTTCAGAAAGTTGTGTGCAAAGGAAATGTGCCAGACTTGCCTTATTCTCGTCGAGAGAAACAAATCTGTCCCAGTTTCCAATTTTCTGCTCACGGCTTTCAAATTTTCTCTTAATTCCTTTACCTCTTACACCTTTCCTCTTCGCACGAGTCCCTCCTTTAATGGAGTTGTCCAAGTACCGATCAAATACAATATCAACTCTTGTGCATTTATCAGAAAAGTGCGAGAGAACATATGAATGGAACTTGTCGCACCATTCGCCGAACGTCGTGGATTTCCCCCGATTTCCTAGTGCCTGTACGGAAGCCATTCCATCGATGATGGTGCATGTGTCATCTACGTCCGTAGGACGGCTTTGTGTTGTGTTTTCTTGCAGTATATGACTCAGATCAGCCTTACTTGTACTGTTCCTTAGCTTTCCATCTACGGTGGCTATCGATAGTGGAACTGACGAGCAGGGGCGCACATCGAACTTTTATGGCTACACGGAAAAGTCAGCTTATAGCAACTCCGTGTCGAGGTCTACGTCTTTTAAGCCATCGGCACCAAGATCACCTTGTTCATAGTTTGCATCGTTTTCCTGATTTTCCTGAAGCAAAGACTGTAGTGCTGCTTCTCCTAAATCAGCGGATATTATGAGAAGCGATTCAGAAGGGTTTAGCGGCTGCATAAAAACTACTTTATCTCCAAGACAATCCTTTATTCTGGTCCTAAACCTGTCACTTTTGAAAGTTTCTGGTTCAAAACCATACGCTGAATGATATCTTCTGCAAAAATATGTCCAAACAGATTTCAAAGAATACACATTACCCTTCGAGATCCCAGATTGAAGTACAGACATAACTTCCTCAAAGATAAAGCAGCTTTCTTTTTCTTGTTGTTTAGGCTGCTGTTGAGCAGTTGTTCTTTGAAACTTGGCGTAGCATTTTAAATGATATTTCCCTTCATCGGCAATCAAATCATTTGTACTTGCTAACCTGCGACTCATCACTGGATTTAAGGCAGCCTTTTCTAATATTTTTTGTGATGTTTCAAATGTTTGAACTTGGTTTAACTTTAGGCCTTTAACAATGTTTTGGCAAAACATGCACTTGGACCAATCCATTCGATCGACGAGAGACCTTCTCAGACTAGGTTGATGTTGCGATTCTTCTGAGTGTGCTTCGCTAAATTCGGTATCTTGCGTTTGTCTTACAGTTACACGCTTCTGAAGACGCTGGATGTGTTCTTTATTTGTAAAGCTAGTGTAACAACTTCGGTGCCAAAGTATGTGTTTGTCGCTTTCACTCAAATTCACGTTTTTTAATCTATCTATGGTGTCTTGGAAAGAAAGATCATTGCATTTTTTTCGGATAGTTGCACACTCTACAACACGTTCTATACCTTCAGCAGAAGCCTGAGAAAGGGGAAATTTCTTTGCCGGATGCTTTATACTTTGACAAATAAAACATCTCTTCCAGAAAAACATGGTACGAACAAGCCGGCGATGGTGAAGTTCTGGCTGTGCCTGTAGCTGCGGCAAGCGATGCAATCGCTTCCATTTAATAAGCCTAACAATCTCTACGTTTTGTTAAACTTTATGCACCAGTTTCCATATTTTAACTTGATTTATTAATATACTTCCAACTGCAGAATCGCTGTAAGGATTTGTGTTGTTTACGACGACAGACGGGCGCCACTTAATGTTGCAAAAAGTTAATTATATACACAAGCGAATTTAATTCCAAAACGAAAAAATGTCTGCAAATTATAAATTTTACGAATTTGTGTATTCGAATTTTTTTGTTAGTCATACAGTAGTATTACAAGCCGCGATTTGTTTCCATTACATTAAAAATGGCACTGTAAAGTAAGTTATTAATCAAATTTTCGACAGTCACGTGACAAATTTGTAGCTTTGATTTGGGTGGATGTTAAGTACATTCATACACTAAATAGTCGTAAAGACATTTAGACAGCCCAAGAAACTTTTTTATGGCTTTTAAAACGTTTTTTTCAACTCAGCCTTGTTTTCATGTTGAACAAACACATGTCCGAATTAAAGCCCCCTTAACACACTTAGCAACCATATTTGAAGCTGGAAACAGCGATATTCTTAAAAAGAATCACAACATAGTCATTTTAAGCCCTGTTTCCCGCTTCTACTCTAAAAGTCCATCGAACGTGAAAAATAAGGCTATTCCAGGATAGTGCCACCAGACTATATAATTTAGCTTCACTTTTAACACCTAGAGAAGCTATATCCAGACTACTATTAGATCAGTGATTCAATCGCGTTCAAAAATAATAAGACCTTTCACATTTTTGGCCATTTTAAAGTACGTCGGCCACCTCCCTGCCCCCATGATCAATGGTCGAAAAAGTGGATTGAATTTCCTCTTTTCAGTCATTCACACAACATTGAATTGGGGGTGAGGGGGCATTTTTGCGGTTGTTTCAATAATTTTTGCTCCTGATTGTAGATTGTCTATACCTATATAGCAGTACGTTTTGCCTTAGCAACCATTAAACTTAACATCTGTCCCAAGACTTTTGAAACTGATTGTAGGTGGCTCAGTTTGAGGTTTTGGTTAGTATAGTGACCCCAATTCAGGATGTTATAGAACCAGACACAGTACTAAAATGCGGCAGTGCCCTACAAATAAAACTTCCGGCGTTTTCGCCTGCAAGTAAAGTTATATTTAGTACGCTAGGATTAAACTGAGCTTTAAAACGTTCAAAATAAAATTTGGGGGGCTTTGGGCTCAAAATAGTTTTTGAAATGAAGAGAGAAGTGAGACGAATCCACTGGTACACGGCCGAAAAAGAGAAAACCATCTATACTAAAGTTATCAAATATCAAGCTAGGATAAAACGTACTGCATTTTTTATATTAAATTAGTTTAATAATTTTGAGCGATTTGTCAACAATACAATTTTGTTTGGGTTTCAAAGACAAAAGCAGTAAATTGGTAGAATACTATTGTTTATCCTTATTGCGCCAATAATAGGATTACAAATACAATATCATATTTCACACGACAATTTTCGCGTTTCCACAGCTAGCTATTAGGGACTATTGTTGAATAAATTTTATATTGATGTGACACCAATTTGCTCGTCATAAAGTAGTTATCTATTAAAACTACCCATACGTTGTGTAGTTTAAGTTACAACCTTTTCCCTTGAAATTGTCTTTGGCTCGTTTATATTCGGATTCAGTATATTATGATCGTGAACGGGAATTCAACGATCCACATTTCGGAACAGTTTTCAGAGTCGTGCACCAAGAAGAAGAATGAATTAACTAAACTAGCAAGAATGTCCAGAGTTAAACACAATGCAAAATCCATAGAAATTATAACAGGTACAAATTGTTGAAAATTTTAACGAAATTGTTTGAAACATTTTGTCCGCCATTTTCAAAAGGATAAATTGGTTTTTATTAGGCAGCTCATTAATATTGTATATTGTGGCTATCGGCGATTGGAGATCCACTATTAGAGATGGCCGATCATGAAAAATGCGTGCCGAAACCTAACCAGCGAGTAATTAACGGAAATGAATGTGTCAGAGGCTTTCTGGACATACGTAGGTGAAGTGCTTTCTTATGCAGCGAACTCAATAAGTGAATTTTCTTATGGTGTTACAGTATGTCTTCATGTGCTCCATGCCCAGCTGACTCATTTTCCCAACTCTATTCAATATTCGTATAAATGAATTGGAAGATACGTTAACAAAGAACAACCCTACAAGTACGCACAAATATACGGGGATGACTGCACCATTGATGAAGTTGTTGCAAACGGATCCCTCTCAAACATACAGGAGTCGACAAATCAAGTGATGAATTGGGCCAAAGAAAAAATGGCGGTAAATCGAATGAAAACAAAGGAATGCAGTGGGTCAGTTTTTTGAAAGAAAAGAAAGGACAAGGTCCTGAACCTCCACCCATACAAACACACGGAATAGAAATAGAAAGAGTAAACACCTTCAAACTTCTTGGTGTATGAAATAATTAAGAAAAATTTCAAAAGGAAAAACATAGAAGCCAGGACACAAAGAGTTGCAACTGTAGGATACGAATACATACCGACTTTAGACTGAAACAATGAATGACAAAGAACTTATAGTATACAAGGCCCAGCACATTTAAAGAACGAAAACATAACCTAATTAAATCTAATGCCACTCAAGAAAACTACCCAACGATATCGAACGTTGGAAATTAAAATCAAGATTTCATTATAACCTAATGCATGTATAAGTTTGGAACGCCTACGTTTCAATCACAACCATTTATTTGGCAATATTGAAGGAAGCGAAGAGTACTGAATGCCATTAACAAGTGCGTGCCCCAAAAAGTGTGGGGGGGGGGGGACGGAGTGCAAACTAGGAAGGTCCGGAGCCGTATGCTACCCGAAATTTTTTTTTAATTTTTTGTACACTGAAACGGCATTCCAGTGTTTTGGAGGCACTTATAAAGTTATATTAAAATGTGCATGGATGATCTTAAATCCATTTTTAACCATGCATGTGAATAATCCGCTAAAAACCATCCTAGGCTGTGAACAAGTTACTTTCGACAAAGCGGACGCTTCACAGTCTAAACATGTCGTCTCCCGGACAATAATCTATTAAATTAACTATTTGCCTTATTTTGATGATAATCATCTAATTAAGGGAAACTCAGTTAATACGTAATTATTACATATGCGATGTCAGTATTTGCTCCCAGCAGCTACAGAAAAATCATACGTTGTACTTTTTCCTATTAATTTAAATTTTAATGTCTTTCAATTCAATCACAATTTTGGATGAATAACATGCCATGCATTAGGTTTTTAGTTAGCCAAGAAACAAAATTTCATTAAACATGTCAAAAAGTGGGAGTATAATTAGATATTCGCCTCCCCACTCTAAAAACTGGGAACGACACCCCCCCCCGCTAATCTCTCCCGCAGGATTGACGCCCAGGGGCATTAAACTGAATATTGGAATACTAACTGACAATAGTTTACGCGGGGAGGGGAAAATAGACAACACCAAGCAAAGGCTAAGCGCTGGAATATGCTTTGAAAGCTGTTGCCTGTCACTGTCCTGAAATCATTATTTTGTAAATGTTCAAATCGGAGAAGAAGTAATAACCATAATACAGTGGTGTAGTCCTAAAATTACAACAAGGGCTGCGCTTTACGAAGAAATCGTTAATTAGGGCATATAACGAACGGATCAATATTTTATTCATGGCCTATGATGCACGATTTCCCGCATTTTAAGCAAAGGTATAAAATGTATAATTTTATCATAGTAAGACAAGAAATATAATCAATACAAGAAATATAGTCAGTACAAGTGCTCGTCAGCCAGAATTATCACTAGTCTGTTCTAATAACGTTCGCCGATAAACATGCATATGTCGATTCTATGATAATTTCCAAATTTTAATAAGCTCCCTGTCTTATTATTTTATTACTTGTTAGTCGTTTGGTTACAGTATTATTCAGAACAAAAATAATAATGGCAAAACATTGATTATACCAATAACATAAAATAATAACCTGTAAGGTGAAAAAATGTGAATAGAACAGTAACAGTCCTAGTTGACCATTTATTTCAATACACCTAGTGATTAAGACAATCCACCTAGTGATTAAGACAATTGATATCCATCATGCAATCGAGCAACAGAACATTCCAAATAACAGTCCGAAGCATAAAAATGAAGCATAGTAGTATCAGAAATTAAAACATTCTGATTCACAATTTGCTCTAACAACATTATACAATACAATACCAGCTAGTGTCCTTAGTGTCGTAATGATCCATAAATTACGTCCATTCGTTGCATAATTACCTTTGTTTTTTATAGATGTATAAAATGTCAAAACTTCTGATCGCAGTGGAAACAGGAAATTTTCATGAAGTAAAACGGTTAGTTGATCATGGTGCTGATGTGAACGGTCTAGATTATTACGATTGGAGAATTCATCCTGTTGGTACCGCTCTTCGCTCTGCAGTATCATCTGGTTCACTGGAAATTGTCAAATATTTAGTTGAACATGGTGCTCATGTAAATTGTAAAAATGATCGTGTTGGTAGTCCTCTTCACTCTGCAGTATCATCTGGTTCACTAGAAATTGTCAAATATTTAGTTGAACATGGTGCTCATGTAAATTGTAAAAATGATCGTGTTGGTAGTCCTCTTCACTCTGCAGTATCATCTAGTTCACTAGAAATTGTCAAATATTTAGTTGAACATGGTGCTGATGTAAATTTTTGTTTCTCTAACGTTGGTACCGCTCTTCACTCTGCAGTATCATCTGGTTTACTGGAAATTGTAAAATATTTAATTGAACGTGGTGCTCATGTAAATTTTAGTTTCTCTGACGTTGGTACCGCTCTTCACTCTGCAGCATCATCTGTTTCACTGGAAATTGTCAAATATTTAGTTGAACATGATGCGGATGTAAATTGCGAAAATCTTCGCGTTGGTAGTCCTCTTCACTCTGCAGTATCATCTGGTTCACTGGAAATTGTCAAATATTTAGTTGAACATGGTGCTCATGTAAATTGTAAAAATGATCGTGTTGGTAGTCCTCTTCACTTTGCAGTATCATCTAGTTCACTAGAAATTGTCAAGTATTTAGTTGAACATGGTGCTGCTGTAAATTTTTGTTTCTCTAACGTTGGTACCGCTCTTCACTCTGCAGCATCATCTGTTTCACTGGAAATTGTCAAATATTTAGTTGAACATGATGCGGATGTAAATTGCGAAAATCTTCGCGTTGGTAGTCCTCTTCACTCTGCAGTATCATCTGGTTCACTGGAAATTGTCAAATATTTAGTTGAACATGGTGCTCATGTAAATTGTAAAAATGATCGTGTTGGTAGTCCTCTTCAGTCTGCAGTATCATCTAGTTCACTAGAAATTGTCAAATATTTAGTTGAACATGGTGCTGATGTAAATGTTTGTTTCTCTAACGTTGGTACCGCTCTTCACTCTGCAGCATCATCTGTTTCACTGGAAATTGTCAAATATTTAGTTGAACATGATGCGGATGTAAATTGCGAAAATCTTCGCGTTGGTAGTCCTCTTCACTCTGCAGTATCATCTGGTTCACTGGAAATTGTCAAATATTTAGTTGAACATGGTGCTCATGTAAATTGTAAAAATGATCGTGTTGGTAGTCCTCTTCACTCTGCAGTATCATCTAGTTCACTAGAAATTGTCAAATATTTAGTTGAACATGGTGCTGATGTAAATTTTTGTTTCTCTAACGTTGGTACCGCTCTTCACTCTGCAGCATCATCTGTTTCACTGGAAATTGTCAAATATTTAGTTGAACATGATGCGGATGTAAATTTTAGTTCCTATAACGTTGGTACCGCTCTTCACTCTGCAGTATCATCTGGTTCACTGGAAATTGCCAAATATTTAGTTGAACATGGTGCGGATGTAAATTTCGAAAATCTTCGCGTTGGTAGTCCTCTTCACTCTGCAGTATCATCTGGTTCACTGGAAATTGTCAAATATTTAGTTGAACATGGTGCTGCTGTAAATTTTAGTTCCTCTAACGTTGGTACCGCTCTTCACTCTGCAGTATCATCTGGTTCACTGGAAATTGCCAAATATTTAGTTGAACATGGTGCTCATGTAAATTGTAAAAATGATTATGTTGGTAGTCCTCTTCACTCTGCAGTATCATCTAGTTCACTAGAAATTGTCAAATATTTAGTTGAACATGGTGCTGATGTAAATTGTGAAAATCGTCGCTTTGGAAGTCCTCTTCACTCTGCAGCATCATCTGTTTCACTGGAAATTGTCAAATATTTAGTTGAACATGGTGCTGATGTAAATTGTGAAAATCGTCGCGTTGGTAGGCCTGTTCACTCTGCAGTATCATCTGGTTCACTGGAAATTATCAAATATTTAGTTGATCATGCTGCTGATGTAAATCCTGAATCCCTTGTCTTGGGTACTACTCTTCACATTGCAACATTATCTGGTTCACTCGAAATTGTCAAATATTTAGTTGAACATGGTGCTGATGTAAACTGGGAAAGCACGTGGTATAAACCTGTGATTCACAATGCTGTTAAGCTTGGTTCATTGGAAATGGTTAAATACTTAGTTGAACATGGTGCTGAACTAACAAATGAAGACATGCCCAAAATTCTAGATCTGGCTTGTGAAGGTGGAAATGTGTCAGTTGTTAACTACCTTCTCCAAAATGGAGCGATTAAAGACCTGAATAACTGGAAATTGAAATCTCCCTTACGTATAGCATGCGAGAATGGTCATACCGCCGTAGTTCGAACATTACTGAAATATAACGTTGATATACGAAAAGAGGAGGAACCATTACTATGTGGCAATAATGAGATCATAAATATTTTGAATGTGGAATTAAAGAAGTCCTTTAAACATCGCGAAAAAATTAAGATTTTGAAAGGAATAGACAACGTGACAAAGGTAATATTATACTTTTTATTGCATGCAAAGCAAAAACGAAATGGGATCTCAAAATCATCTATTTATTGTTTATTATTTTTTCTTAAAAATTAAAGAGTCAGATAATGTGGAGTGTACATGTCTCACGGTAACCAGCTTTTCCCGTTCAATCGAGTACCCAATTTATATTTTTATTGTGTTTTTTTTTCAAGATTTCAATCAAATGGAAACCGGGGTGGTAGTTAAAAACAGCCTATTCGCCAAATAATTGATTTTGGCCCAAACGACGGGTAAAATAGCGAATAAATTACATACTGAATCATTAGGAGTGAAGCATTTTTTTAAGTTTGACTGTTTATATTACTACATTATACCTACATGGCGGGGGCGGGGGGGGGGGAGGATTCGTTTTGAATCGGCTAAAATTTTTTGATGCCCCCAAATTAGAAAACTTGTTTTTTAAATCCCCCCACTTATATTCAAACAGAAAATGACCCCCTCCCACCCCCCATGTTCACTTCTCCTCAAAATAAGTTTTAAATGCTTTATGGAGCAAATTTCATATAACTCTTTAAAGGCCTGTTTCCACGACGGCGAAATTCTTCGCGAGAAATTGTGTCTGCGAAATATGGATGGCTACGCATAAGCGATATATTCTATTGAATTTGGCCACTTTATTCGCTTTCGCAGCAAGTAGAACTGACTTCTACTCACTGGCGAAGCGAAAGTTTTTCTCGCCACGCCTAATTTATCTTTACTGCACATGCACTTAATTCATTTCGAGCGAAATGTTTTGCAAAATAACCGAGGAAAGCGCTTGTCGAATCAGGCCATTACTGCAGTGATAGTTTTTCAGTAGCTGTTTATTTTTAACATGGGTACTTTGTGTTTTTCCAGTTTGAATTATATTTGATAGTAATTATTTTGCACACTAGAATTAATTTTGTTATACCGTAGTACATCAAATCCAAGTAAAAACTAGCATCCCCTTTCACATTAGGAAGAAACTTTAGATCCCCCCTTTTTAGTCACTAAATTTTGAGATCCCC
>CACRXK020008285.1:0-11471 GCA_902702795.2 Paramuricea clavata
TGGGTGTTCTTAACAAGATTTCAGAACGTTGCAGAAGTTAGAAGAGCTTCACAATTCCATTGTGACAGCATGCCCTAATTCTGAATTACGAATGATCCATGACGATCCTTCGCGATGCAGTGGTCTCATGAAATAAGGAAACGTATATATTCGTGCTAGGAACACATGCGTATTTCGGACGAATAAATTTTGTTTGTATTTTGTAGATAATAAATTAATACTTTGTTTCATAATAAACAATTTGTCAAGTGTCATTTATTTATTACAGGGCTGCCAACTCTCCCGGATTATCCGGGAGTCTCAAGATTTTGGACCTAATCTCCCAGTCTCCAGATTTTGTCTTAATTCTCCCGGATTAGGATAATCACCAACGTCGATTTATGCACTAGCCATTTGATTCTTCGTTGTCAAAGGTTTTAACAATAAAAATTATTTGCGCTGCACATTCGTTTTGCTGGTAAAAATAAAATTCTTTTGTTGCTGCCTGCGTTGCTTTTAATCAGCGGTTGAATGGCGCCATTTTCCGTAAACACTTTATCTTACAGGGATTTTTTACCCGTATTGACGCCATTAAAGATGTCGATATTTTATTAAACTAGTACATAATATATATTGTGAAACTTGAAATCAACAGTTATTCAGGCAATTTATAGTTAATATTCGACTTTTTGTGTGTTCGGAAAAAATTTTTGACCCCTAAAATGGTACACTGACCGAAATTTTTTTGGCGACGGGGGGGGGGAGGTCGGCGAAAAAAAAATTCATATTCCAGGGTTGGCAGCCCTAATATTGGTAATAGTGCATGTTTCATTCGGGCAAATCTTGATTAATATTTGATACGCCGTTTTTTGCATATTTCAGACACATCCAGAAATATGCTCCCGATTTTAAAGATTAATATCTCCGTGAATTTTTAAGTGAAATACAACTGTAATATATCAAAATCTAAGTTAGGCCTTCCTCTATTTAATGCAAGTTATTTCTCTAAAAAAGCTTTACTTGTTTAGAAGTTATTACGAATCAAACAGGCGTACTTTTTTTTGGGACATCCGGTATACTATTTAATGTAAAACTCTAGAAAGATTAAATATATATATTGCACAAATACTTGAAAAAGAGCAACCAAGTTTCCCGAAACGTTGTAATTTTAACATTTCATCGGTTTTAACTTGGGTTTTAATCTTTTTAGACTACGTTCACTGAACTACACTGGAGCGAAATAATACGTTCCGTGTGTTCAACGCTGCGCTGTTACACTTTGTTTACAAATTTAATAAATTAGCACTCGTGTAACCCAAAATATTTCAAATAGAGCAAATAAATTGAAACGAAAAGCATTCGAATTTATTGTTTTAACACCTGAGATGCTTGGTTTGCAAGCGGTACAAAAAATAACGGCGTTTGTGTTGACACGAAGCCGCCAAACGCTACGTTTTCATCTCGTGCCGTTTAGAAACCGTGCCCAAATTGTTACGGCAAAAATGACGTTTTCACGGCAAACAATTTCGCTTCGGCGTCAGTGTTAACGCGACGGCTATAGTTTTTTACTTTTTGGTATCGTTTTCAAACTGCTCCTGTGAATATAGTCTAAATTGAATTCCGATTAAATATTAAATAAAAAATGTTTAGAATGAGAGGTTTAGAAAAACTGGTAATAGTGTTCACTCGTATAATCCAGAGATCGGAATGTTCCAATGGCAATGTATATATACTTTATTACTTATAGTATTGCGTTTTCAGCGACACCTATACAGACTAGCTCCCTATGCACCTAGCAAACGATTATTGACTAGTAGTGTAATATCGTAGAGGTTATATAAGTGAATATTCCTATAAAACACTCGGTGTAAAATAATTAATTGAAATATATATGCGTAATAAAAACTTGATCAATTTCCCTATCCCGGTTTTAGAAATAGCTCTTCGAAGCAATTTGGGGCAGTTGTACTCATTGAATTCGGTTTCTTGCATGCATGCATGCATGTAGGTATTTATTGATATTTTCAGGCCAAAGCCTCCCTACAATTGTAAAGAAACAACAGCGAAAAATAAGGTCTTCACAATGACGCAAAATACTTTGCTATTCAGTGTGTGAAATGTGGATTTTTTGGAAGCAGAAACGCGTGCGTAATCTTTATACTTTAGGCATAATCGTTCGAAAGAAGCAAATTTATAAAAAAAAATCCTTCGGTCAAAGTTTCTGAAATTTTGTAGGTGCAAAGGGAATATCTAGTGGAAGATTATATAAAAAAATTAGGGGGGGAGGGGATAAATTCAGGTTTTGAGATATTACGTGAAATCTGTTTTATAGCCGGAGTTTTTAAAAATTGAGCATGTTGCAATACATTGCTAGTACTTTTAAAATACAATATTTCAAAAAAGTGACCGAAGGAAAAAAATTATTGCATTACAAATCTTGCGCGGTCAAATGCGATTTTTGCCGACGTAATAAAATTTCAACTCGACAAGATTGCGTCATTTCTTTACCAGTCCCATGCTTAAACAACTGTAGAGAGCCACCTTCAGCAAAAGCGTTGCTTGGATTTGGAATCGTTGCACATAAGGTAATTGCTAGATAGTATACTTCAAAATAAGGTTTCCGTTTTATATCTGAATTTTTAAAATAAGTTAGGGTTAGGTTAGTCGGTTGGGGTTTTTGTTAGGGTTAGGTTTCCGTTTTTATATCAATTTTTAAAATAAGTTAGGGTTAGGTTAGGGTTAGGGTTTAGGTTAGGGTTAGGTTGGGGTTAGGGTTAGGGTAAGGGTTAGGGTTAGTATTAGGGTTTAGTTTTTGCGTTAGGATACTTCTTTCTACGTTATAAAAACGAAAATCTTATTTTGAAGTATACTATCTAGCGATCACCCTATCTGCCCTGATGCTCAGGCTACTGTAGCCTTATTAGCCTGAGCTACAGAGTCAGCTGTCGAGCTCTAACCACAATTTCATGTATAAATACTATTCTAAGGTGATGCCAAATGCCAATCTAAGGTGTATGGGTAACTATAAGATTTTGGGCATCTCATTCGATGCAACTACTTGTTGAAAGGTTTTGTAGTTAGGAAATTCCGTTCTACAGGGTGTCCCCCCAAAACAGTCCCAGTTTAGAAATCACCCTTGTGCGTTATTATACCTTTGGGAATTTAATTTAATTGTACACACGTAAAAACGCACAAGTTGTAACAGACTTGCAGCAGACTTGTGGCAATTAATGTTGTTCCAAAAAAACAGGATATTGTTGTCAACAAGATGTGTTCGTACTGCTTGTTCCCAGTTTGTTGACAAGGTGTCAACGACTTGTTGGCAACTTGCTACAAGGTTGTTGAGCTCAACAGACTCAGTTGTTCCAACAACTTGTTATCGTCCTGCAATTCAACAATTTGTCAACAAGTTGTGAGTGACAACCTTGTAGCAACTTGATAAAATAACAGCATTGTTACAACTTGTTGACAAGCTTGCTACAAGCCTGTTGCGAACACATCTTGTTGACAAGTCGTGAGATTTTTACGTGTGTAGGGCCCTACATGAATGGCGGAAGTATTTTACAACTTCCCTTCGTCCAAATGATTTAACACTTGGTTACACTTTAGCGGTTAACGTATGAGTTGTTACGACAAATACTCGTTGCTCTGTAGTCAGTTGAATCATTCTTACTCGAACTATGCTCGAACTGACGGTAAGACGAATTTGTAATTTGACATTTTTATGTTGCTGTTCGTTTTAGAAGCTATTTTAAATTCCCAGAGCTATAACAACGAACGTTTAAAAACAAAAGAGTGACTTCCACAGTCTATACTGGGGACATCCTGTATAATAAACGTATAGAATTTACACTAGAAATTTTCCTGTACAAAATCCTTTTGCGGCTGGATTTAGTTATGTCTAGATCGTTCTAAAACTGCAGGGATGCTTCGATTAAAATTCTTATGCTAAACAATTTCTAAAGAAAAAATACCGAATCGCATGAATGGTTTGCATAGAATTTGAAATTCGTCTCAATACACGAACTAAGATTTGGCGACGTGTCCATCGCACGAAATCGACTTAAATTTTGAACCAAACTTCGCCTTCGGTAACAACTTTTACTCGTTATGGCGTTGTCAAGAAATGCTATGTTGGTGTGGTGTTTTGTCGTACTAGCTGTAAGCTGGGCCGAAAATGTATGTACGGTATTATGTTGATATTTCTGTCGACTATATATATTTATTAATAAGTTTCGTGATCCAAGTATGAAGGCCGATTGGCGATTTACAATACACAATTTTTGCCTAAAATTCTCGGCATGCAACTTGCTTACAACTTGAGTTGTACTGTGTAAATCAATCACACAACCCACCTATGACACTATTACCACTAAGTTTTCAAAGTGACAATATGATATGTTACTTTGGCTTTTCATTACTATCAAGTTGTCATTCGTGGCAAATAAATTAACTAGAGAACGTATAATTTCGTTCTATTATCGTCAAAAGTTCTGAGATTGATCACCATGTATCCTCTTGCCCCAAAACGCTTACTAAACCCTTCAATATACCATTAGTTGCCGCCATGCGCACGTACAAACACACAAGTTGTAACAAACCTGCAGCAGACTTGTAGCAATGCTGTTCCAACAACTTGTCAACAGGATGTGTTCGCACTGCTTGTTCCCAGCTTGTTGACAACTTGCTACAAGGTTGTTGAACTCAACAAAATTGTTACAAGTTGTTCCAACAACTTGTTATCGTTCTGCAATTCAATAAGTTACGAGTGACAACCTTGTAGCAACTTGATGAAATAACAGCATTGTTGACAACTTGCTACAAGGTTGTTGCGAACACATCTTATTGACAAGTTGCGAGATTTTTACGGGTATATCCCCCCTGTCCCAATATACATTAGTTGCCACCATATTATAGGTAAAAATACCATGGCCAGCCGAGGTCTAGGCCTAGGTCTAGGCTGAGGTATAAGGACTTGATTAAAAGCCTGGTTTCCATAAGGCCGTAACGGTCGTAAAGATTGATTCACGATCTTTCTCATCAGCCGAAATACAACATTTTAGAACTGAAAATACGCGAAGTGATTATAACTAGAGAACGCTTATGATTTATATGTGGTTTACAGGTATAAACTATTATAAACTTTTATAAATTTTTACGACCATTATAATGGAAACCGGGCCGGCTTAACGACACTCAATTGATCAATACATACTCGTCAATATCCTTTGTAAAACAATCGAGTGAAATATTTTCATGGTATTTGCATTAATGTTATTAATTAGTTATTCTTTATGTGGTTTTATTATTTAGAATGATCACGTTATGGATTCAAAACGTAAGTTCAAAAATGTCCGAGTCATTTTAGGCGAGGCCCAGACTAGAGTAAAGACCGCAGTCGGCTCTGATTTTCTGGCCAAGGACCAGTCGGTCTCTGATTTTCTGGCCAAGGACAGGCCTTGGCAAAACTTTGCATTGTTTACGCAGCAAAAATGTAGACCAAAGCAAGACTCACATCAAAGCTCACAGTTTAAACATGTCGGCTATAATATACACACGCAAAAATCTCACATCTTGTAGTAAGTCTGCCAGCAAGCCGTCAACAAGTTGTGTTCGCACTGCTTGTCCCAAATTGTCAACAAGTGTGGAACAAGCTGTTAACAATATGTTGTAACAATCGTGTTGATATTATCAGACTTGTTGCAAGGTTGTTCCAACAAGTCCGATACAGTCATGATATAAGAATATTGTTACAACCTTGTGTCGTCAACCTTGTAACATTCTTGTTATATCATGACTGTATCAGACTTGTTGTAACAACCTTGTAACAAGTCTGATAATGCCATCAAGCTTGCTACAAGTTGTTAACAGCTTGTTCCAAACTTGTTACAACAACTGGGAACAAGCAGTGCGAACACAACTTGTCGACAGCTTGTGAACAGATTTGTAACAACTTGTTTGCAAACTTGTAGCAACTTGTGCGTTTTTACGTATCTAGACTAAATCTCTCACGACTCTCAGTTTGTCAACAACATATGTTCGCACTGCTTATTCCCAGTCGTTATCATCTTGTAACAAGGTTGATGAGGCCAACAGTCTCGCAAAAAGTTGTTCCAACAACCAACAAGTCTGATATCGTCTGCACGTGACAAGTTGTTAACAAGTTGATGACAACAAGCTCGTAGCAACTTGTTACGAACAGCCTGTATTAGTCTTGTTGGAACAACTTGTAGCAAGTCTGTTACTTGTTTGCTAAAACAATTATAAACCTATATCAAATCTTTGAGTTAATACTTTTATTCTACTTATCGATCGCATATACCAAAGGACTACTTTTAAAACGTTCCGTAAAACATTCGCATCAGATCTTTATGTAATATGCAAGCTCGAGCCGAAAGCGAGAGTTTGTATATCAGATTAAAATCGGATGCAAATGTTTTAACGTGCTTAAAAAACAACCCATCTTATGAGTCAGGACAAATCTTTATCCGATTTATAAACATTAATTAAACATTAATTTCTTTTGAATTTTCTTCTTGAATTATTAATGAGTTTTTAAGTAAAAATTTTAAGTAAGATTATATTACTATTCGTTCTTGTTTCTCTTTTTTCAGAACGCTATGAGAAAATGCATGAGCACTATGATGGGTTGGGCGATGCAGGTGAGAAGGATGGTTTAGTGTCGTATAAAGAGATCAGGAGAGCACTGGGTACCACCACTGAAGAGGAATGGAAGAAGGAAATTGAACCTCATGATGACGGAGATAAACTACTTAATCCTGCAGGTCTGAGCAATGCACACAGTTTTATTTTCAAACTTTAAATACATTTTCCGGTTGCAATAGAAACATGAATGTCAGATGCGGTTAGCGTGCTCACAGCAGAGTTAAACCTGCTATTGTACACACTTAAAAACGCACAAGTTGTTACAAGTCTGCAAACAAGTTGTTACAAATCTGTTCACAAGCTGTCGACAAGTTGTGTTCGCACTGCTTGTTCCCAGTTGTTGTAACAAGTTTGGAACAAGCTGTTAACAACTTGTAACAAGCTTGATGGCATTGTCAGACTTGTTACAAGGTTGTTCTAACAAGTCTGATACAGGTATGATATAACAAGAATGTTACAAGGTTGGCGACACAAGATCGTAACAATATTGTTATATCATGACTGTATCGGACTTGTTGGAACAACCTTGCAGCAAGTCTGATAATATCAACAAGGTTGTTACAAGTTGTCAACAGCTTGTTCTAAACTTGTTGACAACTTGGTAGAACAAGCAGTGCGAACACAGCTTGTTGACGGCTTGTTGGCAAACTTGCTACAAGATGTGAGATTTTAACGCGTGTAGGTCGAGGGTACACACGTAAAAACTGTCACAACTTGTCAACAAGACGTGTTCGCAACAGACTTGTAGCAAGCTTGTCAACAAGTTGTAACAATGCTGTTATTCTATCAAGTTGCTACAAGGTTGTCATTCACAGCTTGTTGACAAATTGTTAAAGTGGAAGTCAAGTCCGTAATGTAAACAAACGGTTTGTTTACATTTTGAACTGCTGTATTTTTTAAGATATGATGTACTGTCTGAATATCTAACACCATTTTGGTTTGCTATGCTTCTAAATGAATATGAAATAAAGTTTATGTTCAGAAAAATTCGAAAAAATTCGAAATTTCGGCAATTTTCAAATTAGAGGTCCTCACATTGTTATGCGCAGAACCGATGCGCAGAATGGACTTGACTTCCCCTTTAAATTGCAGGACGATAACAAATTGTTGAAACAATGTAACAAGTCTGTTGAACTCAACAACTTTGTAGCACGTTGTCAACAACTGTTGGCAACTTGTCAACAAGCTGGGAACAAGCAGTGCGAACACATCCTGTTGACAAGTTGTCAGTGGAACAGCATTGCTACAAGTCTGTTGCAGGTTTGTACAACTTGTGCGTATACCACTGATAATTAGCACCAGCATATATTTCACAGAATTGAAATATTACAAATTAACAGTGTTATATTGTAAACCTTAGACATCGATGAAATTGAAAGTTAATTTTAACAAGTGATTCACACATCGAAAGGAACAGAATGCTCAGTTATATAAACTATGGTTCTTGTCATTTTTTTTTTCAGAATTCGAAAACTGGTTGTCAAGTTTCAAAAAGCAAGAACTTTAAAAGAAAACATAAATTAACATTGTGTGTGTCTATCGTGAAATTATATAGTATTATTGATGCTGTAAAATTGACGCCATATTTATGCAGCAATATAAGCAAAACTTACTGAACTTCAGACATCATTTTCTCTTTGGCGTACCATCTAAAATCTCTTCATTTTAGCATTATTTTACAGATAAAGCACTAAACTTACTTTGTAAGTTTGCTTGCCGCTTGAAAAACATATCAAAAATTTAAAAAATTGAATATAACCAAGTAGTTTTTATTTATAAGCGCGTGTTCGATAATATACAAAATATTCTCCTCTGTAATATCTCATGATGTTGTTTTATGTCAATTTTATTATCTTATTTTTTCGGTTTATATAAAACGAAGATTTTAGTGATGCTGTGTCAAATTTGCTAATCACTATAATTTTGTACAAAACGTAGTTGTGAATATTAGGCCCCGTTTACACTACGCTCAATTTTTGGTACCGTACCACTTTTTTGGACTACCTAAATACATGTAGGTAGTCCAAGAACAAAAAAGTGGTACGGGTACCAATTTTATCCGTGCCGTACCAAAAATTGAGCGTAGTGTAAACGGGGCTTTAGTAGTTCATTACGCATTTAAGGGCCGGTCATTAGTATTTATGGCGGGGGAGGGGGGGGCACCGAAGACTCGAAGAGAAATGTTTTTGTTGGTAAAATTTTTCTGATCCAACCATCAAAAAGTCAAAAAAATTTTACCCAACCTCAAATATCAATTTAGAAATCAATTCCCACCCTTAGCCAAAAAAATTACAAAAGGATATCATTCAGTTGTCACCGGCATGTCCTTTACCACTTCTGTGACAAGAGTTTGATAATTGCTTGTGTAATTTTCTGCAGTCTAAAGTTTCATGTTGTCTGCACATGTACTTTCTTTGGAGACACCATTTGCCTCCCGAGAAATCGGAAAATGATCAAGATAGTGACCCTGATTGGTTTACATATTGACATATTGTATTGACATATGACCGTTGACATTGCTTTTTAGTTTATAATTTTTATTACCCAACCCTTGAGTTGTTTTGTTTTTCATTTACCCAACCATTTAACAAATTCAAAATTTTGTCTACCCAACCCTCAATCTCGTATCCAGAGTCATCAACGAGATTGCCCAACCCTTTTCTATACTCCAAAAACAACATTGAGATCAGTGGCCGTCAATAGCCGACTGCAGGCTCAGATCTGATAATCATACGCAATACTTGATGTCCGCTGCATGATTTGTCTTCGTTGTGAAAGTAGCAAAGTGATGCATTGAGCAATGAGCATTGATGTTTAGAAAGGGATCAGAATAATTCTTCATCAAAATACATGGAAATCCGTACGATTTTGTAATTCAGGTATTAAAATAAACGATCTTATTGTTGGAGGTGTCATATTTTCCTGTATTTTATTGCGATTTTATGCTCAAAGCGTTTAATTTAATAGACATCAATTGATCAATATTCAAAAGAAATTTACAACCAAATGGTCAATTAACTAAAGCGCATCGAAGGATCCAAAGATTGAATTTCTTTAAAAATAACCTCAACATCAATGATGCAAAGCTTTTTAAAACTCGGTTTAACATTAAAGGCATACATTCTATTTTCAATTTTTCAATATGCTGCTTGTGAGCGACTGGTATATTCTATCACGGCTGAAGTAGGGGCAGGAAATATCACACATTACAGCCTCAAGCAAGAGGGTACTATAACATTAATTCTGAACAGTATCGTTGGTGATGCGGATATATACGTATCAGAGACTAACACGAAACCGGACTACAGTGATTATGATTTGCAATCCGTGACTTGCGGTCAGGATATAGTAACCATACCAAAAGAATTCAACCGTCCTGTGGGGATAGCTATATTTGGACATGTGTATTTTCCATTGTCTAAATACGAGCTGACGGTTGTACTGGATTACAATGCAAGTGGTTCGGGCCAAGACAAGAGTTCTTATGCAGATTTTTTCCACGGAGAAGAGGGATCTAACGAATCAACACTTTGGGTTATTTTTGTCAATATCTTGAAAATTATCCTTGAGATTTTGGCCTAACGACATCAGTGGTCCCTGTCTACTGTGAGAGGGGATTATGCTTCAAATATATTTGTGCCTATATGTAGTGCTTAAAATTTTATGGAATTCAGCAAATAGTAACTGCTCTTTGCAGTGTGGATTATAACGGTCAGCTATTTGCCGAACAAAAACACTAAATGGCCGATTAATTTTATTCTGTACGGACATGTTAACTGATCAGATAAAATATGCAGTTTTTACTAAAATTAAGCACTGTTCCAAATGCACGCAAGAAAAAGAACACAACAAATTTATGGTTCCAGACATGCAGAAAACAATAGCGGCCAATATCGTTGGGACTACTTACCAAAAGTTAAGTACAATTGGTCGTGATTGTTCATGCTGGAAGTGACCAGCATGATCAATCAAATTGAATCAATGTAAATATTGAAAAGCTGGCCGACCATTATGTCCAAGCAATTGCACACTTGAACGGACATTTGTTAGACCCAAGCAAAGTTGTTATAATCCACACTAGTTAGGCAGTTGCGATATTGAAAACAATCGATATCGAAAAATAATATCGACTATATCGAATTATGCAAATGAGAAAACGTAATTTAGTCAACTTGCATGTATATGCATCACAAACAGTTAAAAAGAAGTGCATGAAACCAGTCATGGTACGTCCATCTCCAACTCGGCTTTTAATTTCAATTGCCCATGCACTTGTATCATAAATTCGCAATTGCCGCCATGCACACATTGTCTAAACTTCACCGATGAAAACAATAATTGCCGAATAATCGGAGATTATGTTGTTCAGTTACAACTTTGATATTTTCAATATGCGAAAAATTGAATATTCGATATTTTTGAAATATCAATATTTATTGGAAATATTGATATATCGCAACTGTCTAACACTAGTGATTTGCATTTCAAGATGAGGTCAAGTCTGTTCTGCTCATGTGCTATGCAAGGACACTCTAGTGCAAACAATATCTAAATTTTGTGTTGTTTTGACATCTTCTAAATTGAAACTCTATTTGAAAGCATAGCAAATCAGAAAAATATTAGATATTAACTAAGTGCATCATATTTTATGAATATTGTGTGCTCAAAATGTAAACAAACCACATATCTGCCAAACAGACTTGACCCTAGCCTGCGTGGCAGGCCCTCAATTTTATGGGGGGCCTGATTTGCAGCGGGCAGGATTTTGGTGGGCTCCGGGGGAGGATTGCAGGGCCGTAGCTAGATTGCTAATTGGGGGGGGGGGG
>CACRXK020008286.1:0-21137 GCA_902702795.2 Paramuricea clavata
GGGGGCAGTTGAAAGTTTGCCCGAATTTTTATGGAGAATTGTAAAGAAATATAACCTGATTTTAACATATTTTCTGATAAACCTATAATAATAATAATAATAATGGCTTTATTTCCCACATTTCAATAGCGGATACGCTAAATTATAATGTGTTTACAATTTAGTCCAACTACTTGTTAAAAATTACAACTGATTCTAGAATATTACATGCATATACAAAATTATATCTAAAATACGACTAAAATATTTCTAAACATTAGTATTTAGGTTAAGATGATCGCCAATTACACTACTCTTATATTCCAAACACAATCTGCCCACCTGACAAAACAATTTCTTAGCATCATATTAACATTCTCAATTTAAAAACTACAGTTCTAGCCTATCGTTATATTTATCTATTGCATATACTAACGGACTGCGTTTAAATCGTTCAGTTCTGCAGAAGAAGTTATAAAATTTGTCCGGATTTGTTCTAGTTTCTCTTCCTTTCACCTCAGAGCATTTGCTAGGAAGCAATGAATGTAATTTATGTGATGGCTCTGACGTCTGCTTGATGAGACGAACACATAAATCATCTCTACGTTCCTGTAACGTTTTTAGGTCACATTCTTGAAGCGCACGATTATACTCGTATTCAGGAGCAATTATCCTCAAAGCTCGTTTCTGTACTCTTTCAATATCATTACGCTGTGCTTGCGTCAAGTTGCCGTTCCATACCTGGGCACCATACTCCAAGGTTGATCTGATAACACAGCAATAAAAGGTCTTGAGGTCATTTTTTGGTGCGCCATAACCCTTAAGAACCTTCAAAAAATATAGACGTTTGGTTGCTTTCTTAATAATGTACTCTGTATTAGATTCCCAATTTAGATCATCGTCTATGCAGAGTCCCAATAACTTGTACGTTTTCACTCTAGACATAGGTTGTTGCCCAATGCAGACAGGAGGGATTACAGTCTTAATCTTTCTAAAATCTACTACCATTTCATTGCATTTCTTAGCGTTCAATTCCATTTGCTCATTTTCCGTGAACCGAATTATGTTATCAGTATTATTTTGACTATTTCCAATGCAATTTCCAGACACATGATTAGTGACATCAATCACCTCGGATAAAGTAGTGTCATCCATAAATATAACAATGTCGTCTTGGTCAGAACCTCCATTCTGATCATCATTTGGTGTTTCAACAACATTGGCCAGCTGGTTAATCTTTATAATGAAGGCCAGGGGTCCCAATTTACTTCCTTGTGGGACCCCTTCTTTTATACTTTTACACTCTGATTTGTGGTTTCTAAACGTACACATTTGTAGTCTACCTTGTAAATACGTCGCAAACCATCTTATTAACGAAGGGCGCACACCAATGTTCATAAAATTTCCTGACAAAATGTTATGGTTGATCAAATCATAGGCTTTACGAAAGTCCAAAAAGAAGATTCTTACAACCTTTCCCGTGTTTTCCATGCTCTTATACCAATTATGTACCAAATACACTAACGTCAAAACAGCTGAAGATCCCGCAAGTCCACCAAATTGAGAATCACTAATTTCTTCTTGAACGTCCTCAAGGATCCATTCAACAGCATACGATTCTTGCACTTTGGAGAGTACGCTAGTCAGGGAAATTGGTCTTAACTCCTCCACTCTATTACATGGGGTAGTTTTGGGGATAGCACAGACGTTAGAAATTTTCCAAACTTCCGGAAATTTCATAGTTTGGAAGGATTGATTAAAAATATGTACTAAAGGCACTGCAAAATATTCAGCGAATAACTTTATTATCTTTAAACAGGGATCAAATGGCCCATGTGCTTTATTGGCATCTATGCCTTTTAATTTCTTTATGAGATTCGTCACAGAGATTTTAGGCAGGGTCTCGTCTGCTGTAATCGTCAGCCACTCGTCAACTACTTCTGGGTAGTTCTTAGTCAGGTCTGTGAAAAAGGTGTTAATATACTCGGCGGACTCTTTTGCGCTTAGTGGATTTTCAGTTTCCGGATCTATAATAGAGACTGAATCCTGCTTAGTTCCAACAACTTTTTTTTATCTGTTTCCACCATAGCTTTGGGTTATGGCTGCATATCGGTTTAATTCTCTTATCGTAAAATGTATTTTTCTCTTTCCGAATCTCAGATACAATTTTATTTCGTAAATACTTAAAGCGTTCGGCTTGTCCACTTTGGTATGCTTTATCGCGATTATGCATCATTTCCTTGATTCTTCCAGTGATATATGGTTTATCGTCCTCATACACTTTGATTGATTTACAAGGAAAGAAGGTATCAAACATGTTGTTAGTTGCCTCAAGGAATAAACGCACCCCATCATCGACTTCGCCAGCATTAAATACAAATGACCAATTATATTCTCTAATGAACTGCTCAAATTGAAGTATAGATGAGTCTCTCAGAGGTGTTACTGTTTTTTTTCTCCTTTTTTGTTTCCTAACTGATTTCGATTTTTTTGGTCTCCATACAATTCGTCTATGGTCAGATGTCCCAAGAGGGGGCTGCTATTTCTGGATCTTCGTAAAACTTATGTATGTCCGTAATAATTAGGTCCATTAAAATCTGTCCGAATTTTCTTGATTTTTCCTAGCATTTGCCCGAATTTCCATGGTTTTCCAGAATTTTGGGCGGCAGTTGCCCCCCCCCCCCGCCCCCTGTCTCGTACGCCAATATCAATAAGGCATTCCCAACATGAACATAATACGAAGCCAAAGTGAAAGTGTGAAAGTGAAAGAAACTTTAAAGAAAACGTGCTAATTCTCGTATTTTACTCGTATGTACTCGTATTTTACTCGCATGTACTCGTATGTACTCGTATTTACTCGTATGTTACTCGTGTGTACTCGTATGTTATTCGTGTGTACTTGTATGTTATATACTCGTGTGTTACTCGTATGTACTCATATGTTACTCGTATGTACTCGTATGTTACTCGTATGTAGTTGTGTTACTCGTATGTTACTCGTATGTACTCGTGTGGTGTTTTAGTCACAATCATTAAAAACCAATTAACAATAAATAATGTATAAATTAAATGGTATAATTGTTTTCCATGTCTTTGTTTAGTTTTAGCGATTTCAGATATCTTCATTTATATTCATTTTTTCTAATCGTACCCGCTTTGACGTCGTATCGGGTAGGATTAGAACTAATCCTACCTGACATGACGTAAAAGCGGGTAGAATTAGAAAAACTGAATATAATGAGGTGTATTAGTTTTTAATTGCCCTGCGAGAACAAAGGGAATACCCGCAATCATGATATTATATGAGTAATAATCTGTCCTCTAACTCCCATTCTTCATAAACCGCTACACATCCGTGTAGAGGATTAGGAACCTTGTTTTGAAATTATATATTGCAAAATATTTCACCAAGAAAATATGCGAGACAATTTCAGATCTCAATGTGCATGTTCAAGTAGCTAAAGCAAGTACATTTCTCAGAAAATGCACTCTTCTCAGGATTTTGCCAAAAAATGAGACTGGACTAATTCTTTTGCCACCTAGTGTATATATTCATATATATTGATTCATTAAACTATCTATATATTGTTTGTTGACAAATCGCTCAAAATTATTAAACTAATTAAAAATGCAGTCCGTTTGATCCTTGATAACTTCGGTATTGTTGGTTTTCTTGTTTGCAGTCTTATACCAATGGATTCGTCTTATTTTTCGCTTCATTTTGATAGTATTTTGAGCCCAAAATAGTCTATTTTGAAGGTCTTAAAATGCAGTTTTAATAAGCGAAATTGTTTGTTGACAAATCGCTCAAAATTGTTAAACCAATAAAAAATGTAGTACGTTTGATCCTTAACAACTTTGGTATCGTTGGTTTTCTCTTTTCGGCCGTCTACCAGTATATTCGTCTCACTTTTCTCTTCATTTTGATAGTATTTTGAATCCAAAATATTTTATTTTGAAGGCTTTAAAACGCAGGCTAGTTTTGATCCTAACGTACGGACCAACTGGCGGACGAGTGGGCGGAAACACCGGAAGGTTTATTTGTAGGCGGGCACCGCATTTTAGTACTGTGTCTGGTTGTATTATGTATCTATTGTTCATTTTTGCACAATAGTTTATACTAGTGCTAAGACATTCTTTAGCTATCCCTATCACTATGTAAGTGCTTCAGCCTTTTTTATACGTCGAATTTTGGTCGCATTGAATGCAATTCAAACAATAGATAATGACGCTTAATGAGGTTTATCATCTCATTATCATATCTATCGTCTTAATAGTTAACATGCACAACTGAACGAAAACGAACGTATATAGCCTCATTAAACGAACGATCTGTTCGTCGAAATGCATAGAAACTGGCCTGCTCATTGGTAGAGACAGCACATCATGACCTATCGTCTGACATTGAACGAATATTATAATTACATACCGTTCCCCGTAACAAACGAGCTAATTCTCATTGGTTGAGACAACTGACAGCACATCATGAATTTGCGACTGATGTTACACAGCGGACGAACTTATACTCGCAAGGACAATACAATTATAATTTGTTCGAAATCCATTGTCAAATATTCAATATTTTAGAAAGGACTCGCCACTTGCCCATGTTAAACTACAAAACAAATGTTCACATTGACAGGCAGACATTGCTGTAATTCGTTGAAAAAGTGCGGACCATTAAACTCACAACTCACAAAGTTAGGAAACAAAACTCCCTCCGCGGTGGAGTTGGGATGTTCGCTTGGGCACCAGTTATTGCAAGGAATAATAATTTATAGAAACGCTGAAGTAACAGATTAGCGGTTAACAATTAATGCATGGTTTACTTCGTTATTTAAGCTGAGATACCTTTCTTCCTCTAACAATTATTCAATATTCCCACTCAGTACACACAAATAAACGGAGAGTAAAAGATTAAGTGCAACTGATAAAAATTGCGGAGCGGTTGCAGTCTCATGTAACTCGTCCATCGTGACTATACGGTTGAAAGACATAAATTATTAATTATTAAAATATACTTGCATTTAATATTTCCATAAAGACAAGGATGAAAAGTGCAATATGCATCGCTATTCACTATAGCCTACGGTGTAGACCCCAACAGAAACACGTTGGGGTCTACACCGTAAGCTATATTCACTATTCATGCAGAGAATGTCAAAAAGTATGTGTATGCCTAAAACCAAATAACACATGCATCCCAAAGACTATATAAAACTTCGGTATAGTTTTTATTCAACTTATAGCCATTTGCTAAACAATAACTATATATGTTTTGATATATGCATGCATGTTTAATTGTAATCTTGACATATACAATAAGCTATCCTTATTAACATAACTGAATATTCGTTCGTTTTCGTTGAGTTGTGCATGTTAACTAATTCACCAAAATTCGACGTACAAAACAGGCCTCAGTTACTAAGTGTTAGTGGATGGACAAATTTTCATTCTCTGTTTAGATTTTAATATACTGATATACGAAAATCTAAAAAATATTATAATTTCAAAATCGAAAGTCCAAAGTCCATATAGTCGATAGTCCAAAGTCCAGTCCAGTGTTTACAATGTGCCATGATAAAGGTGATAAAGGTGATATACTTCAAAGTTCCGTCCAATAAAAGCGATATTAATTTCTTTTGACTGTATATACGTAAGGAGTTAGACAACCTTTCCTTCTTCATTTCATCTACAAATTGCATGTGTAAAGCATGCCTGGCCGCCTGGCGTTGCGGTAAACAAACGGTGCAACGGAGAAGCTTCAAAGTTCGGTTTAATATATTGTGAGCTAGAGCCTAGACAATACGATAACGAACGTGCACGAAACAGCATTAAACGCTATTGGTATACAGCGAAATGTCGTGAGGAAACTGGGATTATCGAGCCGACTTGCGATAAAGCTTTTATGCCGGCTACATTTAGTGTGAAATCGACTTTGTCTTCGACTTCAGAAATTGAATGTCTTGACAAGCTTCAAGCCTTCAACAGCCTAACAGTTTGTACGAATGACAAGAACTTTTTTAATAGTCGTTATAGTCCGTTCGGACATGTGTTTAATGGTTGGGTATATACATATATATAGTCAGGGTATATTGTATTGCGCAAAGCCCGCCATGGAACATTTTAATAAGCGCCAAATGAAGATTTACATTTACGAACGCTTCAGCAATTTGAATACACCCTTTTCATAAATGGCTGCCGATTAAAAAATCGTTTATGTGCATATAAATTGGCCCAACTAGCCTTGTACTCATGTTAAGATTTCAAAGGAATTTCTACTCAGAAACGAGGCTAGTTGGGCCAATTTACATGTATATGCACATAAAAGAACTTTTAATCGGCATCCAATTTCATCCCGCTTGCCGGGACAATTTTGTTACATTGATGTTGTTTTGACACTTGCTGAAAATAGCTTGCGGCGGTATCTTTGAACTTTCATCCCGGCAACCGGGCTAGCCGGCTATTAGTAAAACACGGAGCACGGAGCACGGAGCACGGAGTACGGAGCACACGGAGCACGGAGCACACGGAGCACGGAGCACACGGAGCACGGAGCACACGGAGCACGGAGCATACGAAATACGGAGCAGTAGAAAAACGAAAATCCTTTATAATAAAATACACTGTTTACTATTACAAATTTTTGTTCATATTAATAAAGTTTTTTCGCGTTTTACACGTTGGGGAAGTAGATAAATGGGGCTTTTACTGCACATATGATGCAAAACTGCCAAAAACCATAGTATTTAAAATAGGATTGTGCCTGTGAAACTCGTTATCTTACGTCTATCAAGCTTATGTATAGTTATATTATATTCCGATGGCCAACGCACTAAGAAACACTTAGAGAACAGCCAATATATTTCGTTACCCCTGCCAAAAAATAGCCAAGTACTCATCTTTCAATGTAGCGGATCGACTGAACATTAAAGCTTGTCATGGAGAGAAGTGAATTTTCGGTTTATCCTTCGGCCCAGTGACCAGTGGGCAGTGTGCTGTACGGCCTACGTTTAAACCGTTATACAGTACATAATTACTGCTTTCATTCTTTCAATCCGTTTTGAATATTCGGAATCATTCACTATTATATTATAAAACTAGCTGCCTGTAGAACTATAAATGCTGTAGAATAAAATAAATAAAGAAAACTACGTTTTATCGCGGTATTTGCCGATAAATCGGTAATCCCCACAGAAAAACAGAACAAATTACAGTAAATCACAACAAAACCGCGGAAGTGGGACAAGTTTTGTATTTTTACTGTAAGACATGCAGAACATGTACGAAATTCATACAGAAGTGTGTGTGTATTCTATACTTATGAAACAACTAAATCAGACTTCGGAAAATTTGACAGTATTAAAGCTACTTTTGAGAATTTAGATTTTAGGTCTTCGTTTTACATGTCTCAAAAAGCAGCTTTAATACGGTCAAATTTTCCGAATTCTGATTTAATAGTTGTTTCAAAAGTATAGAATACACACACGTACATGTTCTGCATGTCTTACAGTAAAAATACAAAAATGGTCCCACTTCCGCCGTTTCTTGTGATTTTCTGTAATTTGTTCTGTTTTTCTGTAGCGATTACCGATTTATCGGCAAATACCGCGATAAAACTTACTTTTCTTTATTTATTTCATTCTACAGCATTTATAGTTCTACAGCTATCTTATACAGTTTTATAATATTGTGAATGATTCCGAATATTCAAAACGGATTGAAAGAATGAAAGCAGTCAATGATATACTGTATAACGGTTTAAACTTAGCCGGCCGCACAGCTCACTGCCACTGGTCACTGTCCACTGAGCCGAAGGATAAACCGAAAATTCACTTTTCTCATCACATGATTTAATTAGATGTTCAGTCGATCCGCTACATTGAAAGATGAGTATACTTGGCTATTTTTTGGCAGAGGTAACAAAATATATCGGCTGTCAGTCTAAGACTAAGTGTTGTCACTGAAGTGTTTCTTTATGCGTTGCCGTTGGCATTATAACAATAAAATATAAATAATATAATATAATATAATATAATATAATATAATATAATATAATATAATATAATATAATATAATATAATATAATATAATATAATATAATATAATATAATATAATATAATATAATATAATATAATATAATATAATATAATATAATATAATATAATATAATATAATATAATATAATATAATATAATATAATATAATATAATATAATATAATATAATATAATATAATATAATACCGGTATAATATAATATAATATAATATAATATATAATATAATATAATATAATATAATATAATATAATATAATAATACACTATACACGATACACTATACAACATACACTATACAACATACAACATACAACATACAACATACAACATACAACATACAACATACAACGTACAACATACAACATACAACATACAACATACAACATACAACATACAACATACAACATACAACATACAACATACAACATACAACATACAACATACAACATACAACATACAACATATAACATATAACATATAATATATAATATATAATATATAATATATAATATATAATAAATAATATATAATACATAATATATAATATATAATATATAATAGATAATATATAATATATAATATATAATATATAATATATAATATATAATATATAATATATAATATATAATATATAATATAATATGAATAGAATAGAATATCATATCAGTCATATCATATAATATAATATAATATAATATAATATAATATAATATAATATAATATAATATAATATAATATAATATAATACCGGTATAATATAATATAATATAATATAATATATAATATAATATAATATAATATAATATAATATAATATAATATAATATAATATATAATATAATATAATATAATATAATATAATATAATATAATATAATATAATATAATATAATATAATATAATATAATATAATATAATATAATATAATATAATATAATATAATATAATATAATATAATATAATATAATATAATATCATATAATATCATATAAGGATTATTATTAATTCTTGATTGCAAGAAAATTTTAGAAATTATAGGATTGATTCCTTGAAATTATATTGTTCCAGCGAGCACGCGGTGTTTATGGCTGTCAGAAACAAGTACTGATAGTGATAAACGGCAACCTGCTTTGAATCAGCAGCTGCAAAGTATCAAACAATCTTTTACATTAGATACTAAATCATCAGAGAAATCATTCGACGCGTTTCCTTCTTGGCTGATGGACCACTATCCTGTTCTTTTGAAAACACCAAAAGCGAGAAAATGGTGTTGAGAAAAACACTATGTATTGTGCTACTACTGTGCGCACCAATATTTGGCGAAAATCGAAAACTGGAATACGATTCGAATTCGGAAAAGAGAACAACAGGTATATGGAGAACAACGAGGTGTAAATTTATCGATGGTTATATTTTGATCTATTGCAAAATCATCATTAGAGCAACTGAGTTACAGATAATTCTAAACGCTCCTTGTAACAAAAACCTTAAGTTGATATATGAATGATCCCCGAGCCGACGGCGCGAAGCGCCGTGCGAGGGTACTAATTCCCCCCGGCATTTTACACACGGGGAAGGGAAGCATTAGCGAAGTCTAAAGTTCATCAATGATCGCCGGCGTGATTTACCAACCGTGGGTGGTCATCCTCACTGATCTCAAAAATATGGCTGTTTGCCAGGAGTGGGATAAGCAATTAAGATTTCAATTTTCAAAGGCATATATTTGGAAAATCACGTTTCACACAATGAGCTTTGAAGCAATTTTTGGTTAAAGAAATGAGAAAAATTGATTTACTGTGGAAAATCGTGGAATATAGGGCAAGTTTGCTTTGAATGTTTAATGTTTATTAATTTTATTGCTTTAATTTATTGCGTAAAACATGCACTGCTCTCCTTTTCAATGAAGTTGTATTAAAGTTTGCTAAATTACCTTGTTTAATTTAGGAATAAAAGGTAAAATGTAAAGGAGAGCAAATTCATTTCAAAACCGAACTGAATTACTCAACAATTTAAACTTATTTTGTTTTATAAACTAAAAACCCGTACAGTTTTATATCGGAAAAAGAAGTTTATAGTTTAATATTAAAATGAACATTTCACAAAATTTTACGAAGCGATTCACGTAAAATTTTATATTAAATCAAAGCTCACCAAATGCAGAACAACATACTTACTGTACATATTTCGGAAATTCATTGTTATATAGTTAAAAGCAATAAACTTTCAACTATTTTTGGCGTGTTGTACAAAAAATATAACAAAAATTAAATTTATCGTGTTGCCATGGCAACACTGATGCAAACGCGAGTCTGCGTTCAGTGTTGATCAATTACTAATACTTCATGTTAAAACAATGTTTGGAAAATACATGCGAGGGGTTGCTGCATGCATGTATTTCTAGTACAATACAATACAATACAATAAACTTTATTTAACGAGGGTAACACCAATTACAGTAACGTATTCTCCCTAGTGGCCCTCAAAATAAATACAGAAATATGTTATCGTCAAGACAAGAACTAGTAAATAATAATAAAAAGATGATAAATCATAATATTAATAAAATAATAAGTTTATATGTGAGTTAATATAATCTTTGACCTTTGAAACTGTCAACTGTGTATTTGGAAAAGAGGACATGGTGCAACTTCGATTTCATTACTTTAAATGTACTATTCTTCTCTTCACCCAACGTATTCCAATATTTTAATGTTGAAAAGAAAAATGTTCTTTTCAGTGCATTGGTTTTAGGCTTTGGAAGACGATACTCGATTTTTATTCTCAAACTATATTGATGTTGGAATCGGTAAGTTGTTAATTTCGTTGTTAGATATTCTGGAGCTTGACCATTGATAATTTTTCGCAAGAGACAAAGTTTTTTTTATAACAAACACCAGCTCGATTGGGAGCCACTCTAATTCTTGGAAATTCTCAAAAGACCTTGATGTTGAATGGCTATCCAAAATCAGTCTTGCACAACGTTTTTGCAATTTGAAAAGATCATCGATGTTACCCTGACTACAATTGCTCCAAACAGATAGATAGATAGATAGGTAGGTAGATAGGTAGGTAGGTAGGTAGGTAGGTAGGTAGGTAGGTAGGTAGGTAGGTAGGTAGGTAGGTAGGTAGGTAGGTACGTACGTAGGTACGTAGGTAGGTAGGTAGGTAGGTAGGTAGGTAGGTAGTATCATGAATCAAATATCGCAGCCAAAAAAGGCTGAATTACAAATGATTTACAAATGATATGAAATAAAATACTAAGTTCATTATTTACAGTTCATTTTTGCTTAATATATTACTACGCTAAAAACTACAACGTCACTTTCCAATTCACGAAGCCAAAAAATAACTGAATTACAAATGATTTACAATTGATATAAAGTTATTTACAGTTCATTGTTGCTTAAACTATTACTACGCTAAAAACTACAACGTCACTTTCGCTGCTTGACTAGGTATAAAAGAATTTTTAAAACGGTCTGTTTTTATTAAAGGAAGTTTATTCTTTCTTATCGTTCGAAGGCTGTCAAAAGACGTATTTAAACTAGGTAAGAGATTCTTTAATTTATGACTTGGATCTTGTTCAATTTGTTCAAAAAGCTTTATACATGAATATTCTCGTCTGTCATAAAGTGATTGTAAATGTCCCTGTTCCAATGCTTCCTTATACCTCGTTCCAGGAAAAATTATCCTCATTGCACGTCTTTGTACTCGTTCTAAATCGTCGGACAGATATGGAGGAAGACTTGAATGAAAAACTTCACAAGCATATTCCAGAATCGACCTGATACACGCATTATACAAACCAATTAGATGTTTCTTATCAACACCAGCACGTCGTAATTGTTTTAAAAGATACAGTCGTTTCGAAGCCTTAAGAACAACTATTCCTATATGTTTGTTCCATTTTAGGTCGTCTGTTAACGTCATACCCAGAATTTTTGCTGATTTTATAATTTCTAGGTGTTGCCCGTTTATAATAATTGGTTCAAACAGAACAGCAGTATTCAAACAATGGCTTGACGCTTGTATTATATAACATTAGACGGTAGTGTTTTGGAACATATTTTCTCACTATCGCTAAGACAGCTACTCTCTTCAGCAATTTCTGATGTAATTTTTCAATATGGGTAGACCAAGTGAGATAATTATCGATATACACTCCCAAAACACGCTCAGATTTTACCTGGGCTATTGGTTCCCCATCAAAAGTTAAATTAAGGCTTTGACTCGAGAAGTTAGCTAATTTCTGACAACTAGAAATAATGCTATACTTTGTTTTCGATTGATGCAGTTTCATTTTATTTTCTTTAACCCATGTTGAGACGTCGATAAGATTAGGCTTAAGTTTCTCCTCAACTTCTGGTAAGGTGGAAACTGAAGCGTAGAGAATGGAGTCGTCTGCATAAAGGCCAATGTTATTGGCAAGTGCTAAAGGTAAGTCATTAAAAAAATATTAAAAATAAAGCAGGGCCCAAGATAAGTCTTGGGGCACACCCGATTCGATAAGGAGCGGCTTTGATAACATTCCATCAATGCATACCTTTTGAGATCTTCCATCTAAATAACTTTGAAACCATTTCAGAGTGTTAAAATCAAGACCATATATTTCTAGCTTCCTTAGGGGCTGTTTATATGGATGCGAGCCAGTCCGGGTAACCAAGCTGGCTCGCATCCCCGAGATGAATTTCACCACGCGTTTACATGAAACTTACATCAAGGGCTGGCTCTTCGTGTTCTAATTTTTTTTGGCGTAAACAACTCCATATATGGAAGTTGGTTCCTTATATGGGAGTTGTTTGTGCATTCTGAATTATTCTAATTATTTGCGCATGCGTATTTACTGAATTTCCAGCCCTACTAGGAGGGCTACAACCTCGTACCCAGGGCTAGTCGCGAATTGATGACAGCGACGTAGCCCTGGTAAACGCTGGTCACGTGACTCCAACATTACGTAATTGTTACTTTTCTGATCAGGGGGGTGAAATAATTATATGCTAGAGAAAGACCAACAGAGTTTATCTCCGTAATTCTTCAACTTTCCTGTGAATTTTGCATTTCAAGCTTTTCTAAAAGTACGGCGATCGATCAAATGGATCAATAGTTTCTGTAGAAATAACTCAGTGAGATTTGTTCGTATGCGACGTTCAAAAGACTTGGATAATATTTATATGGTTTAGTACTTGTTGCGACTTGCGAAGCAAATGGAAATTCAAATTCAACTCTTGTATAATGACTAAAAGTTGGTTAGTAGAAGGACAACTTATACAAAAGATATGAACACTTCAGCTTTAAACTAGGGACAAGTTCATGGACATCCCTAATGTATGGACATCGATATTTCAAGAATATGTAAACATGATTATTAAATATATAAATAAAAGGATTGCTGTTGTATATATATATATATGTACAAGTGTTGTGGTATTTACGTTTTTAACCCTTTAAGTGGCAATACACCCAGATGCGCCCTACTTTGTTAGTTTACTCTGTCTAACGCCAGACGATTTTACTCGTCCGAGGGACTGACTGAAGCCGGAGAGTGCTGCCACTCAATGGATTAACATAGTCGATGATGAACATGCCAAATGATCCAGGATCATTTGATCCTTGACAATGGTAGTGCATTTTTGCACTTGCTGCATATATCACAACCAAGAATTGTTTCAGAGGAAGAGCCCTGAGATCTTGCTGTGTAGCTTGATTGGAATTTCACATAAAGCAGGTAAGACCTTCACTCAGAAGCCAGGATTAATATGAATTCCCCACATAAACACTTGGAAACTGGCCTGTCCCATGCAGGACAACCAAATCATCATGATAAACAGTACGATTATTTTTGCTTAGTCAAAACCAGTTTTCTAGAATTAATGCACTTCTTCCTAAGAACTGGACCTCCAACTTGAAGAGCTAGCTGTGCTAAGCAAGTCAATAACTGTGCATGTGCAACCCTGAATTGAAGTGACTACAGCAAATCTTCAAACGATAATAGACAGATCAGATTTAACTTCCACTACTGCTATTGCTATCATTAACTAACCAGATAAGTTAATCTACCCAGTCAAACAATCGGATGCAACTGCCAGTGATAGGTAGCAGTAGCAATAGTGGAAGTCAAATTTGAACCTTTCTATATGGATTTCAGAGAAACCAGTAATTATTTGCTGATACAATTATTATAACTTGTATAATCAAAAGCTAGTAAATTCATTTATGATATTAAAAATTGACATGACTGTCTATAAAGTGAAACTAATTTTAAAACAATATTCATAAAATTATTCATGCAGGTGACTGAATAAACCATGTACTGTATGTGCATTATGAATCTCTAAAAAAATCCTTGACATTATTCTTCCAGTACAGTGTAAAACTATATAAATGTGACACTGGTTGCAGGTATTAGGTTGCATGTCCACCAGTGTGCTGAAATACCATCCAGTGATCTGGTCTTGTTCATTGTTACTTGCATCTTGCTTAATTTAACTGATTCTGCCCCCATTTCTTGTACCCATAAATTTCTTTTCAATAATCTAGAAAACTTCAAAATTATTCAATAAATTTAATTTAAAAATTTGGTGAAAGGTAAGGGGGCAATAGATGAAGAAAAAATTTCTTCCTGTACATGCAAATGGCCCCCATCTCTGTCAGGTGTTAGAGTAGAAATTTAAAGTCTTCAGAAAATAATTATGACAACAAGGTTACAAGCCACACTGCAGAGTTGCACTTTTTTATAAGATCTCGAAGGCACAAAAGGTATAAATGTAGGGGCAAGGAAACAAAATAATGAAATTTTGGGATTCGGGGGCAGGTTTTTACAATGGGGTGCTAAACCGTTTCCCTAAAAAATCTCTGAGCTGTCTCTGACCAGCTGCAGTTGTCATGGATATTAAAAATACTCATTAACTCACTAACATTAAATAATGCTGAAACTGATGTTTGACTATAAATATCCTAGCAGTTCAAGTCCTTGATTGTTCATCCGATTTTTGCTTTGTCAACCTGGCCACTCTGTTATTAATGGCTCATTTAAATAATTTCATTGACTGCTTGCATTAAACATTAAATAAAAACATTAAATTAAGCATTTGAAGTTTAATACTGCCGTAGACTGTAGTTACTGTAGTTTGTAAACACGTTTCTCGCAGCGATAAATCAATATTGCTAATAATAATCATGTGAGAGTAGAACTTTACTGAGAGTCTGAGAATTATTTATCAGTCTGCCCATGTGTTTCTCAATATTTAAACTACAAATTCAGCTAAAATATATAATAGCTTTCGGAATATATATTTGTAGAGCTAGTACTGTAACAAATTAAAAGGCAACCGCATGCATATTTGCCGCCATATTCTCAAGAGTGTTAAACTCATGGGAATTTGCTACATAATTTGTAACAATAAAATACTTCTAGACATTTTCAAATTTAATTCGCACTGTACCTTTTACTTGATGGAAATCATCACAAATAGTACGTACGAGGTTCAGGCTTCATTGTCCTTCGAATTTTAATATAGTTTGAAACATCGCGTCATCGCCTCCTCGGCGATTTATATGATGCGATATAAAGAAGATAATAAGATTGATGTACATTCGACGTAATATATAAACGTAATATATAAAAAAAGAAAGATTCCAACAAAAAATAAAAGAATATAAATAATCCGCCGCAATTCAAGTTATATTCGTGAACTTTTCGTCGCCCCCCTGTCTTTATTTCCATAAAGCCCGCTCGCAGGCTAATACTCCAAGAATCTTTGCGAGAGTATTTGCCGGACACGCGACCAGCGTTTACCAGGGCTACGTCGCTGCCATCAATTCGCGACTAGCCCTGGGTACGAGGTTGGGAGGGCTAGCCCTCCCTGTTGCGTTTATATGGAAAACTACCCAGCCCGTTTACCCGAGGTCTCGGGACGTCACACGAAGCGGGACCTCGGTTAGGCGGGCCAGCTCGGTTTTCATATAAACGCAACATGAAATTTAGTAGGAAATATTAACAAAAACGGGATCCCGCCTAAAGCGAGCTAGCTCGGTTACCCGAGCTGGCTCGACTCATATAAACAGCCCCTTAGTAGCAATGCATGATCCACTACATCAAAAGCTTTGCGCAGGTCGATCATAACTACTCCCGTGAAGAGTCCTTTGTCCATTGCTTCGAGCCAGTCATCTGTTAATTTGAGAAGAATAGTTTTGCAAGAATGGTTAGTACGAAAACCTGATTGGTACTTATGTAGTAAGCCATGTTCTGTGAAGTAAGTCATAAGATGTTTACAAACATGTTTCTCAAGTATCTTCGACAGAACAGAAAGAACTGATATAGGCCTGTAATTGTCGGGATTGGCTTTGATTCCTTGTTTGTGAATTGATGTAACTCGGGCTAATTTCAATTCAGTTGGCACTGTGCCATTGATTAGACTGCAGTTTAATATCTTGGTTAGACAGGGTGCAATTGCTGGCGCAATAATTTTCAACAGATGAGAACTCAAACCGTCATGTCCAGTTGCTACATGCGATGGCAGTGATCTAATCAATTCTAAAACTTCAATTTCTGTTACTGTTGGTATACTTAAATTAATATAATATTATGGTATACTTAAACTTTGGAAAATACTCGAGAAGCGTGTAAAACACTCGGCTACGCCTCGTGTTTTACACGCTTCTCTTGTATTCTCTCAAAATTCCCCACGTGCATTATCTACATCTACATATGTTGAGTCGGTAAAATCCATTACGGACATCTGCACCAACTATTTAAATTTATTAAAATTACTTGTTATCAACATTAAAATCCATTATTATTTAAACAGACATTAAAAAATCATTAAGGTTGAGGGGCGGATCCAGACTGTAGCAACTGTAGCAAATGCTACAGTCAGATTTTCGTGAAAAAAAATTTTTAATACTGAATGTGGTGATAGTAAAAATTCCTTATAGAAGTTTTCCAGTTTCTCTATCTTAAAAAATTAACTTCCGCATCTTCGATCATCTTCGTACGTTTTTTGTGAGCTACGAATATTAAGTTACGTTTTTACGCGCTCATATTAACCTAAATTTTACCCGAAACAACGCCCGCCTTTAGGGGAAATCCCCTAAATTTTTTAAACATCGTTCAAACAGCGTTCAGAAAAGTGGTCTAAATATAGCAATTTATGACGTCAAAATGCTACAGTCAACTGGGGGTCTTACGTCAAAATGCTACAGTCAGCGGGGGGACGAGTTATTAAATTTAGCATTTTTGCTACAGTCAGATGAAGCAAACCAATCACAGTGCTGCAATGCGCTACAGTCAGCCACAGTTGCGCAATTTGATAGGAACTTTAGAGCGATGTTATTTGGCTATATTTGTTTGCGCTTTTACCGAGACAATTTCTTTCGAAGAAAAACTACGTAGACTAAAGCGCTATGTGAGGATGCCATCGGGAGCAAAGTTAAGGGCGATCGCCTGAAAGATCGCGAGGTATTTTTGTGTGATTTTTCGAAATTACAATTCGAAACGGTGAAAGAGCGCGCTCGTTGGACCACGTTCGGGTCAGGTAAGCTTATGAATATTTGAATATATTAATAAACAGAATATAAATGTAAGCGCGCCGTGCCAGTGTTTGGAAATTGCGCGCCGGAGATTTCGAAAATTTAATAGTAAATATATAGAAAGCGTCGAAATTGCGCGTCCGATATTTACGCCGCGCGATACAAACTTTCCACACAATAAATGATAACAACACAAAGCTTCGGATTGAGAGATAGGGTACGTTACTGAATTACCGAAATATACAAGCGAACCGTAACTGAAAAATGCAAGCAAAACCTTGAAATTTGGCTTGTGTATTTAAGTGGTTGAATCTCTGTTATTCCAAAGGTTTCTTTCAGCATATAAATGTGTCTGTTTGCGTTATATATCGTTCTGCCCATTGATTTTATGCATTGATTGTAATTGCCTTTATATATGTTACACAGTATGCGGTATGATATTAAATTACATATTAATATGGGGAGGAAGGCTGGTCTTAAACTTTGCATACAGTAGTTAAGAATGTAGATCTGGTATGATTTGGTATGTCGTTTAACCATTTTACTGCCTTTACGTGTTTTTGTATTACTTTTTGTCTAAAATATGGCCTTATTAAGTTCAAATTTTAGAACAGAATTCGATGCTCAGAATGCAGGAAATGGTGTTTCAGGGGTTGAAATTTCAAAAATTTTCCAGGGAGGCATGCCCCCGGACCCCCCTAGATTACGTGGTGCCTCCTCGTTTTGGGATTATGCTACAGTCTGATTTTTAGCTGGATTCGCCCCTATCCGGCCCGGCCCGTTCGATTTAAAATGTTCCACAGAGGCCGAAATAACTACATTTTCAGGTAACTCGTTCCATTCCTTTATTGTTTTAGTGAAAAAAGAAAATTTGTAAACATCTTTTTTGATCCTCGGGACTCTGAATTTAAAATAATGACTACCGCGTGTCTGTGTTTCAGTGTGGGGAATCAGATGATCTTCCAAGTTCATATCCAATAGGTTGTGAGACATTTTATACATCATTGTCAATCTCGCTTTTTTCCTTCTGATTCCTAATGTATCCCACCCAACATCCTTTAGCATACCAGTGACACTTTCCATTGGTTTATAGTTACGTAAGCAAAACCGAGCTGCTTTTCTTTGGACTTTCTCAACGTTGTACTCATCTTTTTGCGTATGGGGATCCCAAACGCAACTCGCACATTCCAATTTTGTTCTCACAATTGACATGTACATCAGTCTCAGGTGAGTTAATGACTGGGTCAAAAAGTTATTAGTTTCCAGTGCCTTTTGGGAAAGTAGCGAATTTAGGCGTACAATTTCCGTCTTTTTTTTCGAACATGGCGTCGATGAGAGTGGTGTTTATTTTATATACGATAGATCGAAGATTTTGGCAAGAAACTGTTTCTGTATTAATACCGATCGTGGTTATAGTTTTTTTAAAGGTTTGTACTCTATTTATAGGTACTGTTTTCCTAGTGTAACCTTTAAGGCTTTGTAGTTGAGCTTTGTTTTATATTATATTTTATAGGCATTATATAAAATTATATAATACTGTCATTGAAAGCCAGTATTAAGAAGGATTCTAGCTTGTGTTTATACTAATTCTAACAATGGCCATAGCCCATATTCCCTGGTCGCTAGTAAACAGATTTACTCACAAAATTCTGGGAGTAAATCATATATCTTACCTTCTGAGAGTTGCACTTTAATGTGAGCCAACCAGATGTCCTGATACATTCCATATAAACATACAAATTTAATAGTGGCAGCAAGCTAGGTTCTAAAATCCATTGCAATACATTCTATAATTTTTACCAAGAACCAAACACAAGACTGTGGAGACAAGAACGCTTGTTATGGCCTTGTTTCCACTTGTTTTAATACATTTAATTAAAGAATCAATATTTCATATGATACATATGAAAACCATAGAAACGAGGAGATTGTAACATTGTCTACATTTTTTCTAGATAACCAACAAAACCATACAGAAGAAGTTGTGATAACCAGTCCAATATCTCATTCAGAAGTAACACAGTTAAGCATTACTGAATCACAGCATCACTCCAACATTGGTAAAACAAAAACAATGAGTGGGTGGACATATAATTAAACAGGTTTTTCCATTTTTAGAAAACGTAGAAATCCAACCAGACAAGAGTGTCCCATTAGCTGATGTGAATACAACTCAACCACAAGGTACAGTAGGTTTGCATCTTTTTCACACATGCAATGTGCTCCACTTTCACAAAGAAAAGGTCAGCAAGATACATATGTTGTACTTTTCCAGCAGTTTGTAGTCAGATCAAAATCCCTCCTGTTATGCCCAAACGTGGACGTCCAAAAGGAGCTGACCTAACAGTCATTGGAATACCAAGAAAAAGGAAGGAGAAGAAGAGTTCTGGAAAGGATAAGCCAACACCTTTTATGAAAAAGCAGGCTACTGATAAAGATAAAGGTAAGAGATTGGGACAAAAAAAATAGTATTATAACAGTAAAAATATCTATGAACTAAACTAGTTTGTAAAATATTAATAATTATTATTTTTATATGCTTAGTTATGTTGTCATGGTTATTGTCAAAAGATGATGTTACTTCAGCTTTGAGTGGTGATATTATCGACGAAACTGCTGTTGAAGTCCGACCAGAAAAGGTGCACCCTGGTTTAATCGATGAAAATGTGAATGTGTCAAGGCTCAGACCTTACTTCAACAAAGATGCCTGGTTATTGGTTAACCAGATAATTGCACAAGTGAGACAAGATCCAACTTGGCTTTGCAATGTGTGCAAATGTGATGTCGAAGAAGATTGTGTGTCATGTGACAGTTGTTTAAATTGGTTTCATTTTGAATGTGTGACACTGAAGAATGCACCAAATGCAAAATATTGGTTTTGCAGGAAATGTCATAGTTTATGCAAAAATAAATAGATTAATTTAATATATAATATAAAGATCATCTAGACAGTCAAGGAATTGATCATAAGCAACATTTTACATTTCCATTAGCACAAGAGAGGTTTTGTAGAGGTTTTTACAATTAGTTAAAATTTGTCAGTGTAAAATAATATATTTTTATATTCAATGTTTGTTATTTTTTGTATAAGTAAGGTCGATCAAGCCTTTGTGGTATAAAAACATCAATCTGATTCTGACATCAAGTATGACAGTTTATCTACACATCTGCTGTGCTTCAGGAGTGGTTTTATTACTACCTTAACCCATTAAGCGCCAGCGCTCTCCCCTTGACGAGTAAAATCGTCTGGCGTTAGACAGAGTAAAATACTAATAAAAGTAGGGTGCATCAGGGTGCAATGCGACTCAATGGGTTAACTAGACACATGGGCAGATAGGCCAGTTAACTAGACATATGGGCAGATAGGCCAGTTAACCCATTAAGTGCCAGCACTCTCCCCTTGACAAGTAAAATCATCTGGCGTTAGACAGAGTAATATAATATAATATAATATAATATAATATAATATAATATAATATACAATATACAATATACAATATACAATATACAATATACAATATACAATATACAATATACAATATACAATATACAATATACAATATACAATATAC